>JACSCI010001455.1:4018-14978 GCA_016801065.1 Sceloporus tristichus
TGTGACCTTTCTCATGTGTCATTAGGTATGACTTCGACGAAAAACATGTCCCACAATGCTGGCATTTGTAAGGATTCTCTCCAATGTGACCTTTCTCATGTGTCATTAGGTATGACTTTGATGAAAAACATTTCCCACAATGCTGGCATTTGTAAGGATTCTCTCCAATGTGACCTTTCTCATGTGTCATTAGGTATGACTTCGACGAAAAACATGTCCCACAATGCTGGCATTTGTATGGATTCTCTCCAATGTGACCTTTCTCATGTGTCATTAGGTCTGACTTCTGAGAAAAACATTTCCCACAATGCTGCATTTGTATGGCTTCTCTCCTGTGTGGACTCTATGATGTTTCACTAGGTTTGACTTCTGAGAAAAGCATTTCCCACAATGCTGGCATTTGTATGGCTTCTTTCCTGTGTGGCCTCTCTGATGTCTCACTAAGTGTGCCTTTGAAGAAAAACATTTCACACAATGCTGGCATTTGTATGGCTTCTCTCCTGTGTGGACTCTCTGATGTGTCACTAGGTGTGCCTTTGAAGAAAAACATTTCACACAATGCCGGCATTTGTATGGCTTCTCTCCTGTGTGGACTCTCTGATGCATGACAAGCATTGACTTGTAAGGAAAAGATTTTCCACAATGCTGGCATTTATGTGACTTCTTTCCTGTGTGGATTCTCTCATGATTCAAATGTTCTTCTGTAAAGAAGGACAGTGACAGATAACACTGAAAATCAGAGTTAAGAGAGGAGAGTGTTACCCCATGATTTAGCCCTCATTAAACCCTCCTTATTTGAGATAAACTTAATAAAGTTGCTGTGAGTAACCCAAGCAAGACCCTGCTGTTTACGCCCCTAAATCCATGGAATGGTGGTATCCTTACTCATAGGAGCTAGCAAAGAATGGGGACTGCCTTGAGGGAATCACTGGAAGCAGATAGTCAAAGGACTGTTGAAAAAAATATTTCATTAACCATGTGCAAAAATACTTTGATTGACAGGTGGCATCATATCCTGTGAGACTGCCATAGAGTCCTGAGTCAGAGCCCAAGGCATGATGGAAGCTAACTGCAGAGGTCATTTCATGCTGTTTAGCACCAGGAGATGACTCACAACCAATACAGTATACAGCTCACATGCGGATTGGTGTGAATTGAATTGGAGTTGTGTGTACAAGGGATAGTAAAGTTGATGGAAGTCGGAGAGGAGAGCTTGCAAATATTTGTATTATTTTGCAACTCAAGAGAGAGTTTTAAAGACATTTAAACCTTTTTGAACACTCAGTTTCTGCCCCAAAGCAACAATTACAGTATAAATTTTTGCCCTGGCTGGCTGTTCTTTGACATCAGTCCAATTACAGACAGTCTGTGGGTTTACATGGCTAAGCACTTCAATGCACTCGCCAAACCCATTTGTCGCAGGAGCTCCTGACTTCTCTTCCCATTTCGAACCCTCAGCAATTGGAATCAAGATCCGCCTAGGTAAAGTATTACCATTATGAAAGTCTTACATCTCTTGACCACTCCCACCTGATATCTAGTTGTTGTCCATGTGTGAACGCTTAGTGTGTGTGTTTTGCTTTTCCCCTAAATAAAACATAAAACCTAATTCAAATGCCTTTGGAGTTCTGTGTGCTTCCGGGCCTGGCATAGTTGGGCTGAATCCTGAGGTCACTCTTGCCCCAAACAAACTGTATCTCTCTTTTCAGCAAAGTACTAAATTCCCCTAAAAGCATAGCACTTGTGGGTATCCTCCCCAGACTCCAGCATTTTGGGTAACAAAGGGCCTCTGGAATGAAACTAAGCAAGCTCAGGTAGGAAAAGAAACATTAGAGAACAAGCAAGTTTTGTGTCTCCCTTTCCTCCCTTCATAGATATTACTCATAATTGCTAAATGGAACTCCTAAAAATGTCTGAAAAACAAGGATTTGAGCTGGTTCTCACCAGTTCACTCAATCCAGTTCTTAAAATCTGTGAGGTTGGTGGGTGCCTCCCAATCCCCAAGGCTCCTCTCCTGGCCCTTCCCAGAGGTCCCTTCCTCTCCGCACAGAGCTAGGCGATCCTGGCTTTGCTCCTGCCTTCCCCTCCTGACTCCCAGATGCCTGATCCCCTTCCCTTTCTCCCTCCACTCCTCAACCTTCCCTCTTGCCCATCTGGACTGCTTTACCATTTCACCTTCAGCATCTCTTCCCTGCCTTTCTGTTTTTTACATTCCCCCATCTCTCTATCACAGACAGAAACACACCCACAGAGTGTGTGTGATGCATAAAAGATACACTTTGAGGCCCATTTTTGAGAAAGGCAGGATAATCAATATACAAATAACACATTGGGAAAGGCAATGCAAGGGGGCTGGGACCTGAACTCCCATTTTGGTAAGATCCTTAGAAAGTGGAGAGCAATAGTGCCTCACTAAACTACAATTTCTAAGATTTCACATAAAGTTGCTATGACAATTAAACAACATGTCAAAGGGATCTAGGAGTCCTGGTAGGCCACAACATGAACATAGGTCAACAGTGAGATGCAGCAGCTAAAAAGGCCAATGTGATCCTAGGCTACATCAATGCGAGTATAGTGTTATGGCAGGGATTTTAACTGGATGGCTCTTCTAGTTTTTTTCAACGCTATGATTCTATGGTATAGATTAAGGGAAGTAATAGTACAACTCTATTCTATTTTGGTCAGGCCCTCACTTGGAATACTGTGTCCACTTCTGGTCACCACAATTCAAAGTGGATGTTGAGAAGCTGGAATGTATCCAAAGGAGAGCAATGAAAATGGTGAAGGGTCTGGCAAACATCAAGCCCTATGAGGAGTGGTTCAGGGAGCTGGGAATGTTTAGCCTGGAGAAGAGAAGGTTAAGAGTGGACATGATAGCCCTGTTCAAATATTTGAAGAGCTACTGAGGATGGAGCAAGCTTGCTTTCTGCTGTTCTAGAGCAAAGGACATGGAACAATGGACACAAGCCACAGGAAAAGAGGTTCCACCTAAACTTCCTGACAGTAAGAGCTATTCAACAGAGCATGGTGGTGTCTTATTATTGTTATTAATATTAGTTTATAAAGCGCTCCTTCTTTATAATGAAGGTCATTAAAGATCTTTGAAGGTCTTTAAACAAAGGCTTGGTGGCCATCTGCTGGGGATGCTTTCAATGTGTTTCCTGCATGGCAAGAGGTGGAACCAGATGGTCCTTGTGGTCCATTCCAGCTCTATGATTCTATAATTCTAAAGTGGAATCACAGATGTTTATCACACTATGCTCTTAAAGAGCTACTATTCCAGTGTGACTCCTCTAGCAGCCTCCTGTTGCATGCTGGGATTGGCAGTTTTAAGGAGCTGAACTTCTCTGCCTGAGAATTCTAAATACCCCTCCTTAAAACTGCCAATCCCAGCATGCAACAGGAGGCAGCTAGAGGAGTCACACTGGAATAGTACCTCTTTAAGAGCTTGTCTGATAAACACCAATGTGTCATGATAATGTAGAATGAAAGGGCCCTCAGTCTTCATAGTATGGGCAATGAAGTCAGCTTCCTTACCCACAGAGGACACATTCTCATAATTCTCCATCATCACATAATTGTACATATTTTTCTGCTTCTTTGTCAACAGTTTCCATTCCTCCTCAGTGAAATATACTGCCACATCCGCAAAGGTCACCTGCAATAGAAAAGGAGCCTCTTCCAGAGAATGACAAATAAAAGGCGGGGTGGGGGGTGGGGGAGGGAGAACATGATGCATCCCGAAATTATTTGCTCACCTCAGAATTTAGTCCAGGAAAAAAGGTACTGCCTTTGAGATCCAGTTGGTCTCAAATTCTTTCAATATAATACACAATATAATAAACAATATAATTTAGGCCATGGCTGGGATATTGATGATGGATTAGGATACTGACTATCCCAACACGTATCGTACATTTAGCACTTTGTTGCCAAATTTCAGAGGCAAATGTCATTTTTAAAAAGCTGTTCTGGGGAGCACTGTGGGTTTGAGGGCCACCGGGCCACCTCCAATTTAGATCCAGAGACATTCTCCCATATCCACTAACATTTCACAGATGGAAACAAACAAGACACACGTGGACAAGCAACACCAGAAAGTGGTGAAGATGGTCAAAGTTGTTTATGGGGAAGATTACACAAGTGGGGAAGAACACAGCAGTTTGCTTTTGCCTCAGACTCCTAGCAAGGGCAAGTCCCTGACCCCGTCCTTCTTCTCCTCTCCCCACTTTTGAGTTGATGGAGATCGAAATCCTTGGCACTCATTATGCAGAAATTGAAGTGAGCTGAAGAAGGAGGAAAGTGGGAGGAGGAGATAGAAATCAGAACATTTTCAAAGCCCCGAAATAATAGGGTGACTGAGGATTAACCACAACTGTCTCTGCCAAACTTGGACAGTGATTTATTTGCTTCCTTTCATAAATTGGCCCAACAGTGACACAGATGAAGCTATCAGGATAGCGACTCACCAAAGAGTTCTTGTACCTCTGCATCCTCTTTCTCTTGGAGCCCAACTCCCTCCGCTTGGCCTCTGTGTCGGCCATCAGGTGGGCAGGGGGTCCTGGTGGTCCTGCACTTGGTCACTTCTAGCAAGAGAGGCCCAAAGCCGTGTCCAATGATGCCAAGAGGAAGTTCCTGAGAAAAGGGACCAGGGTTAGTATTGGCTTGGCAAGAAACCCTGCAGCACTCAAAGACACAAAGAACAGCATCCTGCTGGTGACATACGCAGGTGACATATGCCTCCTTTGGGCCAATGCAGAGGTGGGCATCCCCTTCCCTCCTTCTGTACCAAAGTCCCCTAGACCTAGCATACATTCAATGCAGCTTCCCTACACAACAGATACTCCATGCCTTCTTAGAGTGGTGGGGGATTAGCAAATGGGGAATTGGAGAGGGCCCTGGTTATGTCCCCGTAGTGAGATGTGAAATGAGTCCATCATCAGCTGAAACCTCCTGACCGCCACAGTGACCCTCAGAGGAAGATGTCTTCATTTTGCTCCCAGTTACATAAACACAGCTGGATGCTTCTCCAGTACCTCGCACCCAAGACTCTCACCAGACATGGAATGGCCATGCAGGATGGCTTTGACAACTCTATAATTCTACCTCGGTCAGTGAATGGCAAGCAGTAGCCTCATTCCACCTGGAACTGAAGCTTAGAGGGTTCTGCTGGGTTAGCCTGTCTGGTCTGGTGGCCCTTTATTCTCCCAGAGCTCTCTCTTCTCAGGTTGCTCCCCTTCCATGGGATCCAGTCCTCCTCCCAGGATCGGGGGTTTGAGCTGATGGGAAGGGGATTGAGCTGATGGGAAGGGAGCACCTAGTTTTCATGGCAGCCTTCTGCATGCAGAGAAGTCACAATTCTGAGAGTGCCTCTGCCCATGTGGAGAGTGCCCATTTTCCACACCGTTGCCTCTCCATCTTGGCTTGGGAAGTTCTTGTTCTAGCCACATGCAGGACTAAAGCCTAGTCTGTATCCTATCCTATGCTTAGTCCTAATCAGAGGAGAATCACTGAATCAGTTGGATTTACCTATAGGTTGACTCACCAGTCACTTATGGGTTCAGTGGATCTACTCTCTTCAGTTAAACCAGAGGATTCAGGCGTCCTCAGACTTTTAAATGCCAGAATGCTAATTCTTCCATGCTGTGTCGGCATCACAGATGAGAATTAGACTTCCCTTTCATGCAGAAGTGGAGGAGAAGGACTTGTTTTATGTCCCATGTAGACATGTTCAAGTTCCCGGACTAAATAAGACCTGCATTACTTTATGGATCTCATCCACTGCCTCCCCCTCATACTTCCCCTCTCCAGATGTAGACACTGGTGAAAATCATTATTTCATTTTCACAATGAGACCATTTATCTGAGTGTAACTGCTGTGTTCATGTGTCAGTCATAGAAGGAGCTTGAGGTGTGCATCTCCTGTCTTTGTTTCCTGAAACCACACACGAATTGATGCATGTACATTTGTATGCATTGTTTCTAAATGGATCTATTGTCAAAATCACAATTTCTTCACATTTCCTTTTATATTTTTCAAAAAGATGCACACTGCTGAATGTGTTGCACTTAATATATCTATAAATATATAGGTATAAATATCCATAAATATATAGGTTTAAGATTAAAGATTGCATCCTGGATTATGCTCATTTTTGGGAAGTGAAGACGTGTGTAAATTCATTTTATAAACCCATTGAAACAAATACTTCACAAAGCTCTAGTAAACAACACGTATACACACAGTCCCCACACAAAGGACTCACTGTCGCACTGTGTGTCTGGGGTCTGGAAATCTCACTTCCAACTTCTGGGAAGACAACGCTGCCAGAGACTGAATTTGAGGATTTATGCCTGCAAAGCATGGGCTCAGTCTCTCAGCTGCAACCCTTCCATACAATTCTGGACTGAAGCATTTAAAAAAGATCCTCTTTCAGCTCCAGGAATAAAGGCCTACCTTCAGTACAAAGACCCTGATTCCTGCGTCCCCAGAAAGGCCTCTCCTTCAGTCCTTTATGGCCAGAGCTTCCCCGGGTCAGAGGCCGTCTCCTCAGCCGTAGAGAAGGGTTGCTCTGAGTGCAAAGGAGGAGGAGGTCCACAGGGCTGAGGGAGGGAAGGCAATGGGGAAAGGTCAGTGCCAATGGCCATGGAGGGCAGAAGGTGACAATGCCTAGGAAACTCCTCTGAGTCCCAGCCATTCTAGGAATGAGTGGCAGGAGTGAATCCAGGGGGCTGAGGGGGTCTCCTTTCCCAAAGGGGGAGGCAAGGAACGGTTCCCATGGGACTGTGGGCTCCATGACCTCTTGGCAAATCTATGGGAGACGCTGCCTGAAAGAGCATTGGAGGAGTCTCTGGCTGGATGGCCATCTCTACAGAGGACTTGGAGGACAGAAGGGGCTGAATGGATGGCCCTTGGGGCTCCCTTCCAGCTCTAGGAGCCTATGAAGCCTACTTTACAAGGCTGTTGTGGGAGTTAATCACAAGGCAATTATTACACAAGAATGGCCACCTTTTAGCAGCTTACAATAAAAATATCCATACAATACAAGAAAAACATGTTTCATGATCTCCAAAACCCTAATGTCCCTAACACTCCCATCCAAGATAAAACACCATTAAATTACTGGACAGTTATTGAAACAGTTGTTAAAACAGGGATATCAGTCAAAGCCCAATGTTTGTGAAGAAGAAGAATAAGGATTGTGTTAAAACTATCCTCCCCATTTCTGACCCCTTTCAAAACCCATCTTCCCCAGAAGGAGCAGCACTGTGTTAGAAAACACTATCTGAAAAGAGACACAAAAGACACACAAAGAGACACACTTCCTTCCTTTTGGCCCAAGGAGCCTGGCCTCCTTCTGACTCTGGAGCCTCAGGAGAGAAAGAGAAGCCTCTGTTCAACTGAGGCTCAGAGAAGGTTCTGGAACATTATTCCTCACAGTCACAAACAGTACAGAACACAAAATGGCTGCCAAACACAAAATAGACTTGGCAGTTGCTTGGCAGTTGGAGGCCTCAGCGCACCAGTGAAGCCTACCACTTCCAGGCCTTGTCCCTCTGCTTCCTCTCCACTCCCCACACTCTTTCTTTCTTTCTTTCTTTCTTTCTTTCCGTCTTCTCTCTCTGTCCCCTTCCGACTCTCTGCTCCTCACTCTCTCTTCCGCCCACAGAGCTAAATAGAGAGGCAGAAGCTCCTCCCCATCTTCAGTCTGGCCAATGAGGGCAGAGGAGCTGGAAGACCCCGCCCCCTGCCCCACCCTCACAGGCTCCTCCTGCAGTTAATATGGAAGAAGGCAGGAGGGACTGAGGGGCCCTGGAGCCCCAGCCACTGGCCAAAGGCACATGTTCCCAGAGCCTAAGACCCATGAGATGGTAGCCCTATGCAGGGCAGGACCCTCCTCTCTCTGGCCATGTGGATGCTGGGAGATACAGTCCAGGGAATGCACTGTAAATCCCATTGGCAAGAGAACAGGCTACTACTCCTCTCTGATGTCTCACTAGGTGTCAGAACCTGATATTAAGATCAGTTATAAGGTTATATCTTTTCAGTTCATGTACATTCACTTGATTTTAAAACCTCCCAAAGGAGCTACTTTTGGCGTAGTTTGGGGGACAATCGTCGTCTTAGTGGCCCTCTTATTAGAGACCCCTCCTCTTTTGACCCAAATCCTTTATGAGGCCAAAACCCCTTTGTTAGGAAGCGAACACCGAATATCTCAGGAAGGCTCTATATCTGTGAGGGTTGGAATCAATGGTCCACAACCAAACTTATACCAAAAGTAGAAAGTCTATTGTAAGAGCATTGCAGTAGTGATCTGTAACACTTTTTTGCAGAGTCTGAGGCTTCAGAGAAAAATGTACACTTTTAAAATTATTATGATTATGATTATGATTAACCTTTATTTATAAAGTGCTGTAAATTTACACAGCGTTGTACATACAAAAATGTCCCCTTCTTTCTCCCCCCTGCTAGTTCCCCACCCCACACACACTTAGCCAGGTCCCCATCAGCTAGTTATCTAAAACAACACCCCAAAGCAGTTAACAGGGCCCCACTTAGAAACTAACACCAACTTTACTTCCTGTTGGTAATGGCGTCCTGAGGAGCCGCATCTCAGGAGATCTCCGAGGTGCGTCTCACTACATGCAGAAGGGTCTGAGCTCCAGGCTTCTGAAGCTCAGAAAATATCCTCTGGGAATAGGGGATTCAGAGGGGGCTCGACGGAGGCTCCAGTGCTTCACCCCAAGGCTGTGAAAGCAGATCGGCTCAGGAGTGTGAGGGGTGAGGAGGTTCCTGAGTTGTCTCCGTAAGGTGAAGCGGAGCCGGTGAGCATTCCACAGCTGCATGTTAAGTAGCAGAGTTTACTCTGCACAAGGACGCCACCAATTTTAATTTTGTTGTCTAATCATCTTGTGGTTGAAGAAGGAGCTGTTGCCTCTGTTGCCTACATAACAACTGGGAAGGTAAAGTCTGGGAAAGTTCTCAACCCTGAACTGTATCTTTTGAAGAATATATGAATCTGATCTCTGAGAGGACACAGCTAATCTTTCATCATGGACGCTTTGTTATTTTGTCCTCTCTTTTAAGAGAGTGAGGCAATTTATTTAACAGCCCACGAATCTGTGTTTCCTTGGATTTACTATTTTGGATTTTCCGGCTGTGCTTTGGGATTCCCCCCATCCATTCTTTGTTTGGAAAAGTAATCGGACACCTACCACCCCTGGAACCCTTCAGGAACACAAAGAGTTAACTGTGAACTGTGTTCCTTGGTCCCAGCTGTGTGACTGTGGAGGAGGTTTGTCTTGTGTGGCCTTGGTGTCTGGACGTGGCACAGGGGAGGAGGCTGCACTGGAGGAGCGCTGTTTGGAGTGAGAGCCACCCTCGTGATTATCAAAGAGTTGAGAGGAAACTAGGATTCCTAGAGCAGAAACAGGAAGTCGACGGTGACATCATAGAGATTGGAGGACCATCTCCCTAGAGTGGAGCCGGCACTGAGTATATTCTATCAGGAAGTGGGATTGGAATAGAAAGAACATAGAGATAGGAAAAGACTATAGAGATATTCAGAGATTTAATAGAGACTTAATAGAGACTTAACCGCTATAGAGAGGAGAGGAAATCAGGATTCCTAGAGCGGAAACAGGAAGTGGATGGTGATACCATGGAGATTGGAGGACCACCTTCCTAGAGCGGAGTCGTGGCTGAATATTTTGTAACAGGAAGCGGGACTGGAATAGAAGGAACATAGAGATAGTAGAGGACTATAGAGCTACTCAGAGAGTTAAAAAGACTAATGGAACTTCCTTAGATTTGATCTGAACAACAGAAGTTTAGGAACATCTGAGAAGAACTTTTGAAGGTTCAATAAAGACTTTAAAAGACAGAGATTGCAGCATTATAAGAGGACAGAGGATAGACTTAAAGAAAATTGTAGAGACCTGTGAAGGGCTCTAGATTTTCAGCCTGTTTGATTGCTTGATTGAACAAAGGGGTCTGTGTTGGTTTTGAATTTAAGGCACTGATATTGTGTTGGGTTTTGAGTTTGAGCTTGTGGGTTTTTTTGTTTGTTTGTTTGTTTGTTTTAAGGGGTTTGGGTCTATAGTCAAGATGCAATCTGAGAAAGTAAGTACCCGAAGTCAGGCGCAAAAGGCAGCTGCGCAAGCCCAAATGCAGAGAAGGCTCTCCTTAGATAAGGGTAAAAATGAAAAATGTAGATATCTCTCAAGTTCTTTTAGAGAAAATGGAGGCTATGTCTTTGGAAATAAATAAAAACATAGCAAAACAGATGAGCGAATTTAAGAGAGAAATAAAACAAGAGATCCGTGCAGACTTGAAGGAGATCCAACGGTGGACAAGATGATGGCAGAAATGCAGGCTACAAAGAGAAGGGTGGATATTTTGGAATTTAGGAGTGAAAAAATGGAGAGAGATCTGGCCAAAGTGGAGAGTAGGAGAGAAGAAGAGCTGGATGAAAAAGCGCTATGGGAACAAAGGCTGAAAGAAAAATCCGTGAAGATTAGAGGTTTATTAGAGGAAAAGAATGAGGACTTATATGAGAAATTAGTGCCCAGAATTGCGCAATTCTTAGAGAAATAGGTATCCACATTTCAATTTGAAATTGACAAACTATATAGAATTAACTCCGTGGTTGCCAAGCAGAGGGGGTTGTCTAGAGATGTTGCCCTTCATTTTGTAAGAAAACAAACACGTGATTTATTTTTAAACAAACATAATGAGTCCCCATTCCAACTTGACGGTCAGGAACTGAAAGTTTTGAAGGACGTACCGGCTAGGTTGCTGAGGAAAAGGAGAGAGTACACAAGTTTAACATTGCTTCTTAGGAGAGAAAAGATTCAGTATAGGTGGGAAATTCCAGAGGGCTTAACATTTTGGTGGTATAAGAAAAGGGTGAGAATCTCTTCCCCTGAGCAGGCTAGAGGTTTCATAAGGAAATTT
>JACSCI010001456.1:0-16352 GCA_016801065.1 Sceloporus tristichus
TTTTTTTGCCCAAGATTCAACCCTTTTAAGGCATCAGATTATTCACATTGGAGAGAAAGTAGAAGTGTTTGGTGAGACAGTTAATCTAGATTCTGTCTTCTAAAACCATTAGAAGCCCTTTTTTTTGCTTCATAGCATGTTTTCTGCCGCTCCAGAGACTAGGCCACGGAGCAATAGATACATAGGAAGAACATCATGAGAGTAAGAGCTGTTCAACAGTGGAAAACACTCCCTCAGAATGTGGTGGAGTCTCCTTCTTTGCAGGTCTTTTAACAGAGGTTGGATGGCCATCTGTTGAAGATGCCTTGATTCAAGTCAAATCAAAGCCTTTATTACAGTTAACAAACCATAAGGCAAAACAATGACAACACAACTACAACAAAACCAACCAAAACACCCCAACAATTATATACACCTATACACAAAAATGTAAGCATTCCATATTGGGGGAAAAACATTAAAATAGAACAGTGGGATATAACTAAGTGCAAATAAATGCATTTTTAAAACGGCTTAGTAAAATGTGTTTAAAATTCATGACAAAACAAGTATGATTAAAACATATAAAATATTTAGTCTAAACATATATCATAAAATATAAAAGACTTGGAAGAGACCACAAGGGCCATTCCGTCTAATAACCTGCCATGCAGGAAATCACAAAGCATCCCCAGCAAATGGCCATCAAGCCTCTGTTTAAAGACCTCTAAAGAAGGAGACTCCACCACACTCTGGGAGAGTGTATTCCACTGTTGAACAGCTCTTACTGTCAAGAGGTTTCTCCTAATGTTGAGGTTTAATCTTTTTTCCTGTAGCTTGCATCCATTGTTTTGTGTTCTAGTCTCTATGTTCAACTTGTGGTTTACTAGGACTCCTAGATCCCTTTCACACATAGTCTCGTTAAGCCAGGTGTACCCCATCCTATATCTATGCATTTCGATATAGGATGGGGGACACCTGGCTTAACAAGACTATGTGTGAAAGGGATATATATACTGTGCAGCCAAAGTAAGCAAACCTTAGATATCCTTCCTACTTCTAAGGCTATGAGTCCCATTTAGCACCTCATATAATTTGTACCAGGAAGACCATCCCTTGGGTTTTGACTGCATAAAAAAAGAACTTTGCAACCTCTTCTGTTACCTTTTTTTTCATTGTCTTCTGGCAAATATATAAGATACTATTCTAACGCATGCTAAGATTGAAGAGTCCTAGTGGTGTAGTGGTTAAATGCCTGTACTGCAGCCACTTACAAACCATGGTTGTGAGTTCAGTACCAGCCAGGGGCTCAGGCTCAACTCAGGCTTGCATCGTTCCAAGGTTGCTAAAATTAGTACCCAGCTTGTTGGGGGCAATTAGCTTACACATTGTAAACAGCTTAAGGGAGTACTTAAGTGCACTGATATGCGGTATAGAAATGTACTTGCTATTGCTATTTGATTGTGTATTCCTGCATGGCAGGAGATTGGACTGGATTGCCCTTGAGGTCTCTTCCAACTCTGATTCTATGAGGCTGTTCTGATTTGTCCACAGCATGAGAAGGCATGACTTATTAGAAATTACAATAATGCTAGGAAAGTCTAAGGGTAGTATAAGACTGCATGCCAGATCGATAGACTCATTCAGAGCAGTCACAGGGCTGGATTTCATAGAATCACAGAGCTGTAAATCCAAAATCCAATGAAATCTGTTTGTCATGACTGTCTCTTTCATGCTGGCTTTTTTCTAGACCTTCAGGACCTACAGTAGTTGATTTTACCTAAATCTGAATCATAAAATCGTATAGTTGGAAGAGACCACAAGGACCATCCAGTTCAACCATCTGTGATTTAGGAACTCACAATCAAAGCATCCCCAAGAGATGGCCATCCAGCCTCTGTTTAAAGACTTCCAAAGAAGGGAACTCCAAGGGAGCGTGTTCCACTGTCGAACAGCTCTTACTGTCAGGAAATTCCTCCTAATTTTGAGGTGGAATCTCTTTTCCTGTAGTTTGCATTCATTGCTCTGGGTCCCATTCTCTGGAACAGCGGAAAACAAACTTGCTCCATCCTCAATATGACATCCCTTCAAATATTTATTTATTTATTTATTTACTTATTTACTGTATTTATACCTGCCCTTCACCCCTAAAGGCTCTCAGAGCGGCCTACAATTATTATTTTAATTAGACGGTTCCCTGCCCTCAGGCTTACAATCTAAAAAGACACAACACAAAAGGAGAAGGGAATGGTGGTGGGGAAGGGGATCAGGTCTGGCAGTTCTTCTCTTCCTCTGAGGCCTGGACCAAGGCAGATGGACTGGAGGGAGGGCTTTTCTTCTTAATCTAGGCTGGGCCCGATGGCGTTGGGCCTGTCCTTTCACTCCCTCCCAGGCCAGAAGATGACAGTTGACCAGGAGGGAGGGCCTTCTTTAAACCAGGCTATCATATCACCTCTTCACCTTCTCTTCTCCAGGCTAAACATACCTATCTCCCTAAGCCTCTCCTCATAAGGCATGGTTCCAGACCCTTCATCATTTTGGTTGTCCTCTGGACACGCTCCAGCTTCTCAACATCCTTTTGGAAGTGTGGTGCCCAGAAATAAACACAGTATTCCAGGTGAGGCCTGACCATGGACGAAGAGAATGGCACTATTACTTCCCTTGATCTATTCTAAACACTATATTCCTGTGGGCGAAGCCTAGAATTGCATTGGCCTTTTTAGCTGCCACATCATACTGTTGACTCATTTTCAACGTGTGGTCTTATTGGACTCCTAGATCTCTTTCACACATAGTCTCAGTCTACAGTATTGAGCTGTGGAGGGCAAGCGGTCTTGGAGTTGTCTCATCCACAGGATCTCAATGAGTCAGGGTCGAACTGAGAGCAATTAATAACAACAACATATTGCAGTGTTGCCATGATTTTAAATGTGAATAGCAAAATGTGTAAGGTATTGTGAGCATGCTCCTTCCCTAGTTTGTGGGGGGGGGGGGTTAGGTTTCTAAAACACAGAGATTTTGTCCTCTTCCCTCCTTGAAAGATGCCAATCTATAGAGTGTGAAGGATCATACAAGGTGATTTTTCAGAATTAACTGGATAGATGTCATTCAGTGCATATTTAAACTCAGATAAAAAGATATATATATCTGTGTGTAGTGGTCAGAAAATTGACAGAGAGACTCAGCAATGACATCTCATTTATTCACTATATTTATTTTGCAAATAATGTAAATAAATAAATTACATATTTTTCTCAGAATGAGTGGGCACATAATTCCCATATTGTCCTTGGTGGGAAGACCAAGGAAAGTCTTCCTGCCTCATCCCAGGGACCAGTCCAAGAAAAAGAGAAATCTTGATACAGAGATGGCTACAGTATATATTTTGAGGTACTTTTTCTAATTTAGACTGTTTGATCAAGGGATCGTTGTCACTTACTTTTTTGTCCCGAGGAGATCTGGATCTCCGCAGTGAGGCAATACTAAATCAATGCTCCTACTACGTTTTCTGTTCCTGAAACTTTCCGTGCCATTTTAAACCTGGGCAACATTCACACTCAAACTGGATCAACTCAAAATGGCGGCATTGCCTCTCTCGTTACCGCTGCTGTGTAATCCAGATAGAGTCAGTAGTGTGCTCGCACTACCAAAGACCTGGATCACTCTGGAAATTCAAAAAAGACACAGTAAGGGATCTGGTCTCAAATGCACCAGGTTAAGTGTCCCCCCCCCCCCCCCCGTGTGCTTACAGTGCCAGGTGCATTTGGGGCTAATGAGAACATCCCAGAAATTATTTCCATAGTGTGAATGTCCTCATAGTCCTCTTCCTGAAATCACACTGTACGTAGTTTTGTTCTAATGTAAGTAAATAAATAACTGGTGGAAAGACTCATTAATTACACCTCACTCCTTCCATGTATTTGTATTTGTTCAAATACTAACACATATTGAGACACAATGTGAAAAGTCTGGGGGAATGAATTGTAAAATGGTAGTGACATGATAGAGATGTGTTGCAAATGGCTGAATAATACCACGCCTGTAGCTGAATGCTAAGACAGAGAAAAATTATCCCACGAAGTCTTTCGTGACTGTTGGCTGCAACAGCCAGACAGAAAACCCCAAAGGAAAGGCTGGGTGAGGAGTCTGGCAAAGGCTGACAGGATTAAAAGGCATTCAGAGAAAACTGAAGTGCAGGACAAGATGTTTTCTGGAGAGCCTCTGATCTGGAGTGTAAGGCAATGGGAGAAGGTCCTGGCATTACTTTTGGACACTCCACGAATTTCTAAGTTGGGGAGGGGGTTGTGTGGCCTTACAAACAAACAAGCTTCATTTATATACCGCTTCATACCACCTAAGCCATGTCTAAGCGATTTTCAACTGTAAGCTAATTTGCCCCCAGCAATCTGGGTACTCATTTTAGCAACTTCCTTGGAAGGATGCAAGCCTTTGCTGGTCTTGAACTTGCAGCCTTATGGTTTTGAGTGAGTGGCTGCAGTACAGGCATTTAACCACTGCGCCACCAAGAAGCACACACCTTCATTGCCGAGTGTCATCCACTTTCTACTCTCTCCTACTCTCTCCTTTTCCTTCTCTCTCAAGCCTACCAAATATGCCATGTTGCTCTAGGTTTGTTTATAGAGCTGCTATCATGTTAATGTTACATTTCTGGGCATCCAAAGCAGTTTTAGGAGGGGATCCCTGACATTAAATACACCAAGAGTTTGTTGCCATGTCTGTGGGGGTGGGATGTATGCCCAGAGCACCCCCACCCATTTCTGGACAGTGCCGTGACAGTGAGCTACACTTGTATTGAAGGGACAGAGCACCCCGGAATGTGTTGCCACAGTGAGTCCCACTTTTTTCTTATTGTGGCAGCCCCATGGGTTTTGTTATCCCACCACTGCCACCAAATTATGTGATGAGAACCACCCAAACTGCTTATTTTTCCCTTTTTAGATTTCAGGTGGTACCTAGTAGCGTGGTTACTTATCTCAGATCCAGACAAGCATCTAAGTAATTAACAATAAAACTTTAGTTGCACAACAGTTTAACAATGTTTCACTTGTTTAGTTGGTGCGTTCACCTCTTATTGCTTCCCTTTGTTGAACTTAGTTACACTTTGCTACTTCTCTCTCTCTCTCTCTTTTTCTAGATAATTCCAGTTACTCTCACTTAGGACCCTCACATCATCCTCATTTACTGTTATCCTGACCTCATTTCTGATCTAGCCCTCAGGCTAACCCTTTAGGATATCAGACCAGCCACTCCCTCCCTTGGAGTGTTGTATTATAACCAAGTCCCTCACTTCTGAACTTGTTCCTATCAGACCCATTCCCTTCTAAACTTTAGCTCTCTCAGTCCCTGACCTCTGGATCTCCACACACAGACACTTGCTGTCTGGAAACAAAACCCTCTCCGACTCCAACTGTCAGCAACAGAATTCTTCTCCTCTTATCAGCCAATGTTCTATTGGCTGTCACCAGCTGACTCCTGATTGGCTGTTGCTAGCCTAGCATAATTCTGCCTGTTCTCCACAGGTCTGTTCAATGGCTGGAGATCATGAGAACATTCAGGTGGAGCTTCCAAACTGGATGGTGGTGCATGTGTTTCACAGGCCAGGGGCTCACTATCTTGGCATTAGATGACAGTAGAGAAAAGACTGAAACTCAAATGCAGAACCAGGCACCTTGCAAGCAGAGATGTGAGACAGGAACCCTCAGCAGGACATCTCTTCCATGCCACTTGGCTTCTCTATGAATCCATAGGGAGAGATGTGTAAGAAATAAGTGGTGGTGTTAGTATTGTTACAGTATTATTATTCATCCTTGCCTCTGAGGGGGAGAGAAAGGAACTGAACCCTTCCCACAAGGCATCTGACTCCATCTTGGCCTCTGAGGGGGAGAGAGGGTGGGCCAATGCCATCAGGCCTATCCTTAAGATACAGAGCCCTCCATCTGTCCATCTGCCTTGGTCCAGGCCTCAGAGGGAGAGAAGAATGCTGGACCTGATCCCCTCCCCTCCTCACCATTCCCTTCTCCTTCTGTGTCGTGTCTTCTTAGATTGTAAGCATGAAGCCAGGGAACTGTCTAATTAAATGATTTTATGTACAATGCTGTGTAAATTTACAGCACTATATAAATAAAGCTTAATAATAATAATAAGGGTCCCTTGTCATTGTACATCCTGGTCATGGGGGAGCAGGGAAGGGAGGCTCCTATAAGGTGAGGATATCTAAGATTTTGATGCACAATACCCATAAAGTGACTTTCCCTATGTCAAACATGGCCATGGGGCTCCAGAAGCACGGGTGAGTCAAGAAAACCTCACCACATCACCCAGAGCTAGAGATGTTAAGCCTGGAGAAGAGACAGTTAAGAGATGATGTGATAGCCGTGTTTAGGCATTTGAAGGGATGTCATATTGAGGAGGGAGCAAGATTGTTTTCTGCTGCTCCAGAGAACAGAACCCGGAACAGTGGATGCAAGCTCCAGGAAAAGAGATTCCACCTCAACATTAGGAGGAACTTCCTGAGAGTAAGGGCTGTTCGACAGTGGAATACAATCCCTCAATGGAGAGTGGTGGAGTCTCCTTCCTTTAAACAGGCTGGATGGCCATCTGTTGTGTATGCTTTGCCTGAGAGTTCCTGCATGGCAGAATGGGGCTGGACTGGATGCTAGCTCTTGGTACTCCTGGCAGGGGAAGATGGGAACTGCAACCCTACCCAAATAGAGTGGGCTGGGCATCTAGCAGGGCTCCCACTCTGGCTGTTGGCACTCCATTAACTCCCCTCCCCCCTTTCCTTGGGCAGCATATGTCCCATTTCCCCAGCCGCAGTTTCTGGGGCTCCCTTGGGAGGCTGGCCCAGCAGGGAGGCAAGGAAGGAAGGGCTGGGAGGTTCTGCCAGGATGGGGGTTTCCAGGGGGCCTCTGGAAGCAGAGGGGGGTATTGGGGGGCGTCTTGGAGCTCCCTGGAAGCCAGAAGGGAGAGATAGGGAAGGACTGGAACCCAACGTCAGAATCCCCTGTCAGCCTTAAGGCTACTTCTGGAGGCAAGGAGTTCCACCGTTGAACCCTGTGCTGGGGAACAAGAAGCCCTTCCTTCCCTCCCAGCTGCCAGGAAGGAAGGGAAGGGAGGGAAAAGGTTTGCAGGAAGGGAAGGAAGGAAGGGAGTCAGTCCTCCAAGGGTTACAAAGGTGAGAGAGCTCTGCTTCCTAGAGAGGCAGGAAGGGAGGGGAAACTGTAGTGGGGAGAAGGAGGGGGCTTTGGGGTGCCTTTGTCTGGAGGAGGGAGCTGGGAGCCAGAGGAGGAAAAGGAGGGGAAGCAGGGGGTGAGATTTGGGGGGCCTGGAGGGGGTTCAAGTATGGGCCAAAAGGAAAAAGGGAGGAGGACAGAGAACACCCCCCCCAGGTGGGCCTTTTTTTGGGGGGGGGGACACACCAGTCGGGAATAAAAGCACAGATAGCCCTGGGCATCTTGGGGGGGGATCTGGAGGGATGAGTGGTAATGGAAAGCCCCCCATTTCAGCCCCTCCATCTTTTTGTTTCTACCCGCCCATGGCTCCTGTTTCTTTCCTTTGCGGGATTTGGGACGCACAGGGGGGAGTGTAGGGGGAAGAAGACCCTTCTGGGCACCTGGGAGGGGGCAATGCCTCCTAGTAGCAAGGGCTGCCTTCCTTTTGGTGGCATCTGAGGGAGGAGGAGGGGTGCCTCTTGGGTTTCCTGGAGCTGGAAAAAGATCCCTCCCCAATCTCAGGCAAAGAAAAAAATGTAGAGGGGGTCAATTCAGGAGAGATCATAGAGTTGGATGAGACCACAAGGGCAATCCAGTCCAACCCCATTCTGCCATGCAGGAACTCTCAATCAAAGCATCCCTCCTTTGGACACGCTCTAGTTTCTCAATGTCCTTTTTGAATTGTGGTGCCCAAAACTGGACACAGTATTCTAGGTGGGGCCTGACCAGAGCAGAATAGAGTGGCACTATTACTTCCCTTGATCTAGAGACTATACTTCTATTGATGCAGCCTAAAATCACATTGGCCCTCCTTATGTTTGCTGGACTGCCACTCCCAGCATCTCTCTTTACTAGGCATGCTGGCCAAGGGTCCAGCAACACTCGGAAGCCTGAATATCCCTCTGCACACCTTTATAATCCTTTCCACCACCCAATTTTCCTTTCTGGTACTGCTTTGAGTATTTTTATCCCTGGTTACCAGAAAGTTTCTAATGTTTTTTCCCCCACCCATTTAAAAAAAAAATTATGCCACTGAAATTAGTGGGACACTTTTGTCACTAACTGCACCAAATAATCCTTGAGGATGTAAAACCACAGCGTGGGGTGATGTAAATCACTTTTGTGAATCTATAGGGAGCAGTTCTAGGAAGCAAAGATGATCTCCATCTCTTTACCTTCACAACAACCCAGAGAAGGAGGCACAAGTTAGAGGGCAGTTGGCCTCAGATCGTCACAGAGCAGTTTTGTCATCATCCATTAATAAATAAATGCAAAAGTGCTCCTCTGAAGAATCAGAGGAGTCGTATTTATTTGCCCTGTAAGGCCCAGCTATGATTCGCTGGAAAGTAGGGGAAGGAGACACATGAACTGGACTTTCCACAAAATTTTCCTAGGATTGCAGCCCTTGCGAAAGTAAACACTGTAATTATTATTATTATTATTATTATTTGTATCCTGCCTCTCCCTGTATTGGATTGAGGCGGGTAACAACAAACGAGAACAATAAAAATGCTACACAACAAACCTCAAGTAAAAACATAGCAAAAGATCCTAAAACTCCCTCCCACCATAAAATAGAGTTAAAACAACAATTCCCAATAAAATGTTCCCAATAAAATCAATTGCGATCACAGTCCGGTGGGAACAGCTATGCCATTGGAGAGTAAACATCCCGAGGAGGTCAGTTTGGGAGTCTCCTGAAAATGGTGATTTTGGTGAGCCTCCTGAAAATGTCAAAGGAACCAGGATTGGAGAGTAGAAAATAATTCCACACTGTGAGAATTTGGTTTGGCCTCCTCCTCCAGTTTGCTTTTTTATATTCATGCTTAGAAAAGATGCATAGAAATGAATGAGGCACCTGAGCCATGACTAACTCTTCTGTTGTTTTCTTTGGGAATGGCTAAGTTTAGATCGAACTCTTAATGTGCAATCCTGCACCCACTTTCCTTCACATTAGATCCAACTTAACCATTTTTCCAGAAACAGAAGCAAACAGACCTGGAGTGGAAAGCCATTTATTTGTATTTGGTTTGTAATTCCTCTGTTTCATGAGTCATAGGCCTAGATCCTATTAGTAGTCCCAAACAGAATAGGCCCACTGACTCCATAAGGCTTACATGAGATTTGATGCACCATTCTACAAGGGATTGAATGTGTCTACTTTGAGGGTTTTTTTTGGGGGGGGGGGGGGAGAACAGTACTTACATCTTTCTATAGTAAATCCAGAAAATTGGGCACAAGTCTCTCCCTCTCTTTCTCTCCCCCAGAAGAATATACTATGACTCCGCTTTTTCAGCAGCCCTCAAACTCAGGTTCTCCCTCTTTGCAGTGAGCAGCAGCTGAGGGACTGTTGGAGTTGGCTGGATGCCTCCTTTCCCTGGTCTCTCCCCCAGGCACTGCTGGGGCTCCAGAGGCCTTATCCAGACTCTCTTTTCTTCTGGGTGTTGGCATATCCCTTCCATCACCCCTGAGTTTTGTCGCTGCAAGAAGATGTCAAGGAGACCAAGTAAGAAAGCTGTAAATACATCCGTTTCACTGGGATGAAAACGGGAGTTCTGTGTAAATAAGGTTTTAAAAGTAGTTTTATTTATCATGTATAACCTATCCATACTTCAAACTGGAAGTGATGTGCACAAGAGACTCTGGTGAAAAAGCAATTAGTTTTATTGTGGGAGAAAATGGAAGTAAACAAAAACAATCCACTAAGGGTTCAAATGGACCTCAAAGGGCAAAAGGAACTGAGATTTGCTCTCTAGACAGACAAGAGAAGCAAAATGATGGGAAAGCAACAGACTCAGTCCCCCATGTTCCTGGGAGCGGGAAAGGGGTCCCTTGAGCATCCTAGGGGAGAAGGAGCAGTGCCTGGAGGAGGCAGGACAGGGAGAGCAAGGGGTAACACTGCCGGGTGGGTGGGGAGGGGAGGGAGGGAGGTTTTTGTCCTGCAGCCCCTTCTAAAAGTGTTGAAAGAAGAAAAAGAAAATGGAAAAGACAAAGAGTCAAGAAGGCAAAGCCAAGAATTTGGTCACAGCTGGTAGGAAGAGTGGGGAGCCCAACCATCTTTTTGTCCCCAGTGACCCATGAAAAAGTCCCAGAGACACAGCCAGCCTCAAATAAACCCTGAGCCAGTCACTCTTGTTCTCCGCCTGACCCTGCCTCACAGGATTGTTGTCAGCATAAAATGTGGAAAAGCGAGGAAAGCCATGATGCTCCCTCAAGCTATCTTGAGGCAAGCCAGGACAGAAATGGAACGTGGTGGTGGTGTGCCTTCCAAGTCATTTCCAACTTATGGCAACCCTAAGATTACCTACACAATTTGTTTAGAGGTATTTTGCTTTTGCTTTCCTCAGAGACTGAGAGTGTGACTTGTCTGAGGTCACCCAGTGGGTTTCCAAAGCCAAGCAGGGATTCAAACCCTGGTCTCCAGAGTCACAGTCCAATGCTCAAACCGCTGCACCATACTGGCACTTGAAACACAACAAATAAAATACAATACAAAAATTTACCTGCAATTTCATGGTCCAGTCTGGTGGTCGTGGATTCCACAGTTTAATCATGTGCTTGGTCCCTCTCTTGACTACACTCAGGGTGGCTTTCCTCTCACTTCCTCCCAGATCTTGCAGTGCATATGACAAGGTTTAAGGTCCTTACCATCCAGGCCCTCTCAGCTGCTGTCCCCTGGCAGGCCATACCCAAGAACTACTGTTGAAGTGTCTGAATGTCCTGGCAAGTCTTTCCTCCTGTCTCCTGACTCTCTGAGGCAGAAGCTCACAAATCAGAGCTTGTTCTCAATGCAAGATTTTCCTTTCTTTCTGATTAGCCTTTCAGGCTCCTCACTCAGCCTTGTCTTTGGGGTTCTCACCTCAAAGCATCATTGAAGAAGACTGCGTACAACAGGTTTTTTCTCCTTTAGCATTCTGCTCCAGAATTCAGTTATTCAGTCATTTGCAACATCTCTATTCTGTCATTACATTGCCATTATTCTGAATAAAAAAAAAATCCCACAACTAAAAAATGACTGAATAACTGAATTTTAAAAAGTCAGAAGTTGGTGAGACAGGATTTTTTATCTGGTCTTCCCAATAACAAAACCAGAATTTATTTAGGCCAGGAAGCTAAAATAAATCCATGATAGGAGCGGGTTGTCACTGCTCAGCCTTTCTCAGTTGCCTAACCAAGATATATTGACCTCAGAATAAAAACATGTCCTGTACACTGAGATTTCAGAAAACCAAGCTGATCTGGATGAGGTTCATAGAACAGTTTGGGGACCACTGGGTTAGAAGCTGATACAGAGAGGGATAAAAGTAATGATAGAATCAATGTTGGAAGAGATTCCAAGGGCCATCAAGTCCAACCCCCTTCTGCCATGCAGGAACTCTCAATCAAAACATCCCCTTTGACAGATGGCCATCCATCCAGCCTCTGTTTAAAGACCTCCGAAGAAGGAGACCACACCACTCTCTGCACTGCTGGACTGCTCTCACTGTCTGGAAGTTTCTCCTAATGTTAAGGCAGGATCTCTTTTCCTGTAGCTTTCATCCATTGTTCCATGTTCTAGTTTCTGGAGCAGCAGAAAAAAAGCTTGCTCCATCTTCAATGTGACACCTCTTCAAATACATAAACAGGGCTGTCATATCACCTCTCAACCCTTTCTTGGTGGAGTGCTGGAGTCTCCTTCTTTGGAGGTCTTTAAACAGTGGTTGGATGGCCATCTGTTGGGCATGCTTTGAAGGAGGGTCTTTGAGAGTCACATTCTCTCAGCCTCAGAGGATGGGCATGGGAAACCCCCTCTGAACAAACCTTGCCAAGAAAACCCCATGATAGGATCACCTTAAGGTCACCATAAGTCAGAAAGGACTTGAAGGCACACAACAACAACTAATAGTAGCGACTGGTGTGGTGTATGCCTTCAAGTTGTTTCCGAATTATGGCAACCGTAAGGCTATCATGGGATTTTCCTGGCAAGATCAGAGAAGGTTTGCTGTTGCCTTCACCTGAGGCTGAGAAAGTGCCCAAGGTCTCCCAGTGAGTTTCATGGCCAAATGAGTTTCTTCTGAGGTTTGCCATTGCCTTCCCTTGAGGCTGAGAGAGTGTGACTTGCCCAAGGTCTCCCTGTGGGTTTCATGGCCAAGTGGGTATCAAACCCTGATCTCCAGAGCTGTAGTCCAACCCTCAAAACACTATCTGCCAGACTAGCTCCTAATGAGAAAGGTTTCAGAGAAGGAGGCGGGAAAACCAAACATCTAGTTACTTCAATTTATTTATTCATTGCAGAGTGTATTCATTTATTTCTTCTGACCTCTCTCCCCCCCCCAATCATTTGTTATTAACAGACTAATGTGATATATTTATTCAGTTATTAATGTTATGAACAGGCTAATATAATTATTTAGTTATTAATGTGTTATTGAGATTAAATATTGTATATTCATGTTATTGAGAGAGTAAATATTGTACATTAATTTATTAATGTCTTATTGAGATATTAAATGTTGTTCATTAATCTTATTAATGTATTATTGAAGGATTAAATATTGTACACTTAATCTTATTAATGTGTTATTGAGAGATTGAATATTGTATATTAATTAATCTTATTAATGTGTTATTGAGAGATTAAGTATTGTATATTAATCAATGTTATTAGTGCGTTATTCCCAGGGCTACTGTAAATTAGTGTACTAAACCTATTGTGACTCTATAAGGGCCTATTCCTAGGATCCTCTTTCAGGGGAATAAGAGAGGTTTGCAACAAAGACCCCCCCCTTCTCCCCAGTCCTGTGAGGAGCACTGAGTTCTGCTTCCTAGAGAGGCCGGAAGTGCTGATGGGGAGGAAGAAGAGTGATGTACTTTCTGACTGATGTAATTTCCGGAAGGAGTTTCCTTGGCGGGAAAAGGAAGGCATTTTGAGGAGGAGGTTGGAAGGGAAGAAGGTAACAAAGGGGTTTGTGTGGCTCATTTGGTCTTCTCCTGGGAAGGAAGGAAGGTAGGTAGGTAGGTAGGTTCTGGGGGAAGGAATTCAGAAGGAAGGACATCCTTGGTGGTTTGGGATTTGACTCTGGGCCCAACTGGAGGGGGCTCTTTCCTGGGGGGGGCACCTGGAGGGATAAAGGGGGCTCTTATGGGATGCAAGAATGGCCTCAAAAGGGACGGGATGGGCAGAGGAGAGAGGGATGCTTGGAATTGCTACACATTCCTGGGGGAGAGGAAGGAGGGGAGCCCCCTTAATGTTCTTGGGGGGAAGAAGGAGAGGAGGAGGAGGCCAGGTTCCAAGTCTTGGAGGGGAAAGGGAAAGGATCTAGGAGTCCAAGTAGACCCCAACTGCCCCCTCCCAGGTTCATCCCTTCTCACTTGCTGCCCCTTACTCCTGGAACCTTCTTCCCCACGTGCACAACTCATCTCTTCTCTACCCAGTTTTAAAACTGAGTTAAAGACTATATTGTTGTTTAGCGAAGCGTTCCCAGAGGTGAGCCCCTCTCTGCCCCAGGATGCCTCGTTTTAACTATCCATTAAGAAGCCGAGCCCTCCCTCCAGTCCATCTGCCTTGGTCCAGGCCTCAGAGGGAGAGAAGAAAGCTGGACTTGATCCCCTTCCCCTCCACCACTCCCTTCTCCTTTTGTATCGTGTCTTTTTAGATTGTAAGCCTAAGTGTACAGCACTGTGTAAATTTACAACGCTTTATAAATAAAGGTTAATAATAATAACTTGAACATGAGTCAACAGTGTGATGCAGCAGCTAAAACGGCCAATGCTATTCTAGGCTGTATCAATAGACGTATAATGTCAAGATCAAGGGGAGTAATAGTGCCACTCTATTCTGCCTTGGTCAGGCCTCACCTGGAATCCTGTCAAACAGCCATTACTGTCAGGAGGTTCCTCCTAATGTTGAGCTGGAATCTCTTTTCCTGTAGCTTGCATCCATCCTCAGTAGGACATTTATTTATTCCCTTCAAATATTTAAACAGGGCTATCATATCACCTCTTAATTTTCTCTTCTCCAGGCTAAACATCCCCAGCTCCCGAAGTTGTTCCTCACAGGACATGGTTTCCAGACCCTTCACTATTTTAGTCACCCTCCTTTGGACACATGGCTCCAGTTTCTCCACATCCTTTTTGAATTGTGGTGCCCAGAACTGGACATAGTATTCCAGGTGGGGCCTGACCAGAGCAGAGTATAGTGTACTTCCCTTGATCTAGACACTATACTTTTATTGATGAAGACTTTCACTGATGTTGTGGCTGTTGTCCTTGGTTCAGAGGGCATGGAAGGGTCTTCATGCAAATGGCCCCTTCCTCCTTCTGGCCCTGTGGATACTGGAAGGTTCAGTGTAGGAGATTCCCCAATGGGATTAAGCTGGCTCCCCAACTGTGGTCCTTGTTGCCCTTCTGCCTTTTCATTCAGAAAGGGTTTTAATGACTAACTGGATCCAAAAGGAGGGGCTGGACTTTTAATGTTCCATAGAATTATTAGGATGGCATTTAAAAGGTTTTAATGGCTGCTTTAAATTTATGAGTATGTTAAATTAAAATGCTGTAAACTGCCCTGCATCCCAAAGTAGGGAGTGAGGTATTGTATAAAATAAATGCACACACAAGGAAAGCATCTAAATATTCATTGAGGAGGAGATAAATCTGGGTTTTCAGTAAAATGTATCTGGTATTTAATCACCTTTGTATAAATGTCAACATTTATTACTGTTAGGTAACTTTGTATGGTTTTGTGGTTTGAGTGCTGGACTATGACTCTGGACACCAGGGTTTGATTCCCTGCTCAGCCATGGAAACCCACTCTCTCAGCCTCAGAAAACCTCATAGCTTAAAGTAGTTATAAGTCGGAAATGACTTTAAGGCAGAGAATAACAACAGCATATTATAAAGAAGCAATGAGTGTTTGAAAATGAACCTTCCTTATAAAAAAGGAGATTTCCCCCTTCCTCCTACTGTTTCCTCCCCCTCCTGCTTAGAGTTGTCCCATTAAAGTCAGTGAGACCATTTAGTCATGCCTGATTTAACTCCCCCTGTTTTCAGTAGGTAAGGCTAAGTCAAAACCCAACCTTTAGGCTCTGTGCAAACTTTCCCCAGGAACCATCAGAGAAAACACCTTTCTGAATGAAAGGTAATTCCTCACTATAAAATAGGAATTTGGCTTTTTGTTAATCCAGCATTTGCCTTGTCCTCTATTTCTCGTGCATGTTTTGAACAGTTCTTTCAACATCTATGGGGCAATTCAGACTTGATCAGCATAACTTTCCTGGGTTTTTTTGTTTTTTGTTTTACTGCAAATGACTAGATCCAGATCCAGCCCTTAGACCACACATCCTCTTCTTGTTTTTCTGACCTAAGGGCCAAAACATTCTGCTGAAATAATCCATCTTGAGTCCACTTTAACTGCCCTGGCTCAGTGCTAGGGAGTTTTAGGAACTGTAGTTTGTTGTGACACAAACAAACAAAGAACTCTGGCAGAGCAGGCTCAATGCCTCACAAAACTATAGTTCCCAGGATTGCCTAGCATGGAGCCAGGGCAGTTAAAGTGGTCTCAACATGGATTATTTCTACACTCTGTTATGGCCCTAAATCTCAAAGTCTTTGGTCTTGTTGAGATTTATTTCTTGGTCATTAAGACACCACAAGGCTTTTTGGAGATTTTTGAGACAATAGTCAGATTTGCTTACCTCTCTGTGAAGTAAAGTAAAGAGACCCTGAAGGAAATTAAAATGGGAAAGTGGAAAACATTTTATCCCCTGGACTCTCCAGCACAACTTGCAGGCTTCCTGCAGGGGAAGACACTCCAAACAAGGCAAACATGATCTGAAATCCATTTCTGATTTTGTAAAACTGGGTGTGTGCGTGCAGGGAGGTGTGTGTTGTTGTGACCTCTTCGAAAAATAAACTGCTCCTCCTGAAGGCTCCCAGGGCAGGGAAGGCATCTTTGTTTTGCCTGAGGAAGACCTTGCAAGTGGGGGGCAGGGGCTCAAAGACAACCATGAAGTCCACATATGGCCCCTGGATGGCACTTTGCCCACCTCCAATTGACATCCCTTTTCCGCTTCCCAAAACATGGCACATCTTCTGTTAAAGTCCAGTGATTCCCAAAGTAGTCTATAGTGCCCTTTGGGAGCATTGTAAAGCTTGGGGGGGGGG
>JACSCI010001457.1:0-16336 GCA_016801065.1 Sceloporus tristichus
CAATGCTGGCATTTGTATGGCTTCTCTCCTGTGTGGACTCTCTGATGCATCACTAGGTTTGACTTCCAAGAAAAACATTTCCTGCAATGCTGGCATTTGTATGGATTCTCTCTTGTGTGGACTCTCTGATGCTTGACAAATTCTTCTGTAAAGGAGGACAATGACAGACAAGACTGAATCTCAGTGTTAAGAGAGGAAAGGGTTACCCCAAGATTTAGCCCCACGTTCATCCCTCCCTATTTGAGGTTAAATTAATAATGTTGGTGTGAGTGACCTGAGCATGACCCTGTTCTGGATGCCCCCAAATCCATATACAGTAATGACTGTATCCTTACTCAGAGCTACCAAAGAAGAAATTGAAGGGGAACTGTCATGAGGAAATCAGTAGAAGCACATAGTCAGGCATTTGAAAAATATTCCAATATATTTATGTAAAAATTGAAAAAAGTGGCATCATTTCCTGTGAGACTGCCATAGAGTCCTGAGTCAGAGCACATGGCATGATGCAAGCTAACTGCAGAGGATGCTTCATGCTGTGTGGCAGCAGGAGATGCCTCACAACCAATACAGTATACAGCTCACATGTGGATTGATGTGGGTTGGAGTTGTGTGTACAAGAGATTGTGAAGTATAGTAAGGGCAATGAATTCAGCTTCCTTACCCACAGAGGCCACATTCTCGTAATTCTCCATCATCACATCCTTGTACATAAGTCTCTGCTTCTTTGTCAACAGTTTCCATTCCTCCTCAGTGAAATATACAGCCACATCCGCAAAGGTCACCTGCAATAGAAAATAGCCCTCATCCAGAGAATGAATAATAAAAGGGGAAGGAGAAGCACATGATGCATCCCAAAAATTATTTGATCACCTCAGAATTTTGTCCAGGAAATAAACTTTAAATTCTGTTAGCAAGAGAAAAGCTACTGCCTTTTAAATCCAGTTTGTCTCAAATTCTTTCAATGTAATATACAATATAATCAACAATATAATTTAGACCATGGCTGGGATATTGAGGATGGATTGGGATACAGACTATCCCGACACTTATAAGATTATAGTGCATTTAGCCATTTGCCGCCAAATTTCAGAGGCAAATGTCATTTCTAAAAACAGTTCTGGGGAACACTGTGGGCTTGAGGGCCATGGGGCCACCCCCAATTTAGATCCAGAGACATTCTCCCATATCCCCAAAATTTCACAGATGGAAAAACAAGACACATGTGGACAAGCAACGCCAGAAAGTGGTGAAGATGGTCAAAGTCGTTTATGAGGAAGATCACACAAGTGGGGAAGGGCACAGCACTTTGCTTTTGCCTCAGACTCCTAGCAAGGACATGCCCCTGCCCTAGGGTTGCCATAAGTGAGGACCTCCAAACTGGGACAAATGTAGGACAAATGCAGGGCAACATTTTCAAATGTAGGACACATTTTATAAAAAAGGAGGACACGCAAAAAATTGAGGCTTTTTTTAGAAATGTTAATATAAATGCATGTTTCTTAGGCATGATCAAAATGGAGGACATGTTGACATTATTTGTAGACAGATCACGGAAATGTACTTCCCTTTCTGGCCACCCCCCTCTCCCCATTCCAAACAGCACATTTGAGCATTGAACATGGCTTTATTTTAACATTGCCTCTTGCATATTTCAGAGGCTTATTCCACAACCAAACCCTTTGGTCAAGAGACTTTGGTTTTCCTTCATTTTGACTTGTTTTGTCTGTATTCCTCCCCACTAAATGAAGGAGACATGAAATGGAGTTAATGGGTACAAGTTGTTAAACAAAAAAGTCTTGTGAGACTCTGTAGGCAAGAGGTGCACCATCTTAAGAACTGCATTAAGCACACTTAGGCTGCTGCCACACTGCTTTCACTCTCATCACTCCATCCTATGGAATACTGGGATTTGTAGTTTGTTGTGGTGCCAGGGCTGGGCTTTGAAATCTCAGGCATAAGAGAGGCAAAAGGCTTGGGCTGCATCTACACTGGAGAAATAATCTGGTTTGAGACCACTTTAACTGTCTTGGCTGAATGCTATGGAATTCTGGGAATGGTGGTTTGTTCCAGCACCACAGCAGAATGGCAGTTAAACCCCTGGAAAGCTCTCTGACCAAGGTGACCAATGCCCTCACCCCAAAATGTAGGGCACCCAAGCAAAAAAATGTAGGACATGGCCAAAAATAAAAGCTAAAAACACCCATGTAATTATAAATCCATGCTTCTTAGCCATGATCCAAATGGAGGACATTTTGAAATGTGACAGAAGAGGACATGTCCTGGAAATGGAGGAGGATGCCTGGTCACCTTGTCTCTAATCCAAAATGCACTGCAGAAATAAAACAATGCTGGACTGAAATGCCCAGAGTTCCTCACCAAAGCTGCATCCACACTGAGGATTATAGTGGATTTAGCAATTTGTTGCCAAATTTCAGAGGCAAATGTCATTTTTAAAAAGCAGTTCTGGGGATCACTGTGGGTTTGAGGGCCGTGGGGCCAATCCCACTTTATATCCAGAGACATTCTCCCATATCTCCCAACATTTCACAGCTGGGAAAAAACAAGACACATGTGGACAAGCAACACCAGAAAGTGGTGAAGATGGTCAAAGTTGTTTATGAGGAAGATCCCACAAGCGGGAAAGAGCACAGCAATTTGCTTTTGCCTCAGACTCCTAGCAAAGGAAAGTCCCTGCCCTTTTCTTTCTTCTCGTCTCCCCACTTTTGAGTGGATGGGGTGCAAACTCCTTTGCACGCTTTATGCAGAAATTGAAGTGACTGAAGAAGGGGGAAATTAGGAGGAGGAGAGAGCAACTGGGACATTTTTAAAAGCCCCTGAAAAAGTGGGGTGACAGAGGATTAACCAGGACTGTCTCTGCCAAACTCCAACAGTATTTTATTTCCTTCCTTTCATAAATTGGCCCAGCAGTGACACAGATGAAGCTTTTAGGATAGTGACTCACCAAAGAGTTCTTGTACCTCTGCATCCTCTTTCTCTGGGAGCCCAACTCCCTCCGCTTGGCCTCTGTGTCAGCCATCAGGTGGGCAGGGGTCCTGGTGGTCTTGCGCTTGGGTCACTTCCAGCAAGAGAGGCCCCAAAGCTGTGTCCAATGGGGCCGAGATGAGGTTCCTGAGAAAAGAGACCAGAGATTGAAAAAGGGACACAGATTGGATCTCCTATAAAGAATCAATGCAAACAGATAGAACTGGTTATAGAATAAAGACATGAGAAGATCCTAATGATCAGGATTATGATCTTTCATGGTTCTTTTACAGACAATTAGAGAGCTCTTCCTGATGGATAAAAAACAATACGGTATTTGCAAATCAGACTCTGATCTAGAACAGGAAATAATTCCTTTAAAAGAAACAAGCAGTTTGCTTTTCTGTCTAATCCTTATTTTTGTTCTTGTTTGTTTGTATGTTTGTTTGTTTCATTCTTGGAAATATGAGATGATCTGGTCTGCCAGCTTCCTTCTTCCCTGAAAATCTCTTAATAAGAAAAGTGAGAAGACTTTTAAAACCTCCCAAAGGAGCTCCTTTTGGCCTTTTTTGGGGGACAAGCCTCCTCTTAGGAGCCAAAGCCAGATGTTTGTGAAGAAGAAGAATAAGGCTTGTATGAAAACCATGCTCCCCATTTCTGTATAAGAAAATCCTCTCAGAAAAGAGACACAAAAGACACACCAAGAAACACTCCCTTTTGGCCCAAGGAGCCTGGCCTCCTTCTGGCTCTGAAGTCTCCGGGAGAGAAAAAGGAGTCTCTCAGTTCAACTGAAGAGGCCTCAGAGAAGGTACTGGAAGATTATTCCCCACAGTCAGAAGCAGCACAAAATGGCTGCCGGAAGACAAAATGGCCACCAAAACACAAAATGGCTGCAGGAAAACAAAATGGCCACCAGAACACAAAATGGCTGCCGGAACAGAAACTGGATGCCTCTGCCTCAGAATGAACATGCGGGTGAGGCATTAATGATGATTAAGGTCTGGCAGCAGCTCCATCCTCTCCCCCGCAGGCCTGATAATATCATCATCACCACCACCAGCACCTTTGCTACAGCATGAGAGCCACCATTAAAAGCATTGAAATCCCCTTTGGGGAGTCCCAGTCTCCCACCTTCAGAGAGAGTGGGCCTTGCCTAGAAGGACTGCTGGGCCTCCTTCCTCCCCTCCTTAATGGCAGTGGCCAAAGAGAAGCAGCAGCAGTAGACACAAGCCAGGCCCAGCCAGACCTCAGGGCAGCAGTGAAGCCTAGTGGTTCCAGGCCTTGTTCCTCTGCTGTCACTTCACTCACCTCACTCCTTCCTCCCTCTCTGTCTGTCTCTTTCTCTCTATTACACCCTGCTCCTCTCTCCTCCTTCCTTCCTTTCTGTCTCTTTGTCTCTTTCTCTCTCTTACACTCTGCTCCTCTCTCCTTTCTTCCTTCCTTCCTGTCTCTTCTGTCTCTTTCTCGCTCTTACACTCTGCTCCTCTCTCCTCCTTCCTGTCTCTCTGTCTCTTTCTCTCTCTTACACTATGCTCCTCTCTCCTTTCTTCCTTCCTTCCTGTCTCTCTGTCTCTTTTACACTCTGCTCCTCTCTCCTTTCTTCCTTCCTTCCTGTCTCTCTGTCTGTCTCTTTCTCCCTCTGACACTCTGCTTGTCTCCTCAGTCACTCTTCGGTGCGCAGAGCTAAATAGAGAAGCAGAAGCTCCTCCTCTTCTTGAGGCTGGCCAATGGGGGCTGAGCAGCTGGAAGACCCTGCCCCCTGCCACAGACTCACATTTTGTGTTCTGGCGTCCATTTTATGTGCTGCTTGTGACTGTGGGGAATGTTCCAGAACCTTCCCTGAGGCCTCAGTTGAACAGAGGCTTCTCTTTCTCTCCTGAGGCTCCAGAGTCAGAAGGAGCCCAGGCTCCTTGGGCCAAAAGGAAGGAAGTGTGGCTCTTTGTGGGTCTTTTGTGTGTCTTTTCAAAGAGGGTCTTCTTATTACACAGCTCTGCTCCTTCTGGGGAACAAGGGTTTTGAAAGGGATCAGAAATGGGAGGAGAGTTTTAATACAAGCCTTATTCTTCTTCTTCACAAACATTGGGCTTTGGCTTCTAAGAGGAAGCTAGTCCCCCAAACAAGGCCAAAAGTGGCTCCTTTGGGAGGTTTTAAAAGCCTCCCCAGTTTCCTTATTACAGTCGGTCCTTCTTATACACGGATTTTTTATAGACGGATTTAACCATACATGGTTTGAAAATGTTCCAAAAAAGTGTAAATTTACCTTGATGTTCCATTTTTTATTAGGGACACCATTTTGCTATGGCATTATACTTAATGGGACTTGAGCATACACGGATTTTGTTATACATGGGGGATCTTGGAACCAAACCCCAGCGTATAACAAGGATCCACTGTAATAGATTTTCAGGGAAGAAGGAAGGAGACAGGCCAGAAGAACTCATATTACAAGAATAAAACAAACAAACATACAAACAAATAACAACAAAAATAAGGATTAGGCACTAAAACAAATTACTTATTTTTAAAGGAAAACCATTACTGTATTAGGAGAGTAAAAAGAAGAATTGGGTGCTTTCTGTCCTTTTAAAACCGACTCAGGCTGTATCTGCACTGCAGAAATAATCCACTTCAAAACCGCATTAACTCTCCTAGCTCCATCCTATGGAATCCTGGGATTTGTAGTTCATTGTGCCATCCCTTCAGCCACCACCTTGGGAGAGAGAGGCAGGCTAGCTCCAGCTGCCTGCCTGAAAGAAGAAAAGCCCTCCTTCCGACCACCATCGTGAGGGGGAGAGAGGCCTGTTATGTTTTATTTTGACTTTGTATTGTACTTCCTGTTGTACACCGCTTTGATCTAATTTGGAAAAGTGGTATATAAATAAACATTATTCTTATTCTTATTATTATCAGCTATCAGTCACAGAAGGCTAAATGTCCCAAAGGTAAAATCCCAGGATTCCATAGCACTGAGAGGTTTATGCGGTGTCAAAGTGCTTTATTTCTATAGTGTGGATGCAGCCTTCTTGGGAAAGGGCCTGATGCTGTGGAAAAGCACTGGGGAACTCTGGAGGTTTCAGCAGATGATTGATTGATTTATGGTGCACTCATTTCACATCTAGCTACGGGGACATAACCAGGGCCCTCTTCAATTCCCCATCCTCTAATCCCCCACAACTCTAAGAAGGCATGGAGTATCTGTTGTGTAGGGGAGCTGCAGTGAATCTATGCTAGGTCCAGGGAGCTTTGTTTGGAGCAGAGGGAGGAAGGGGATGCCCACCTCTGCATCAGCCCAAAGGAGGCACATGTCACCTGCGTATGTCACCAGCAGGATGCTATTCTCTGTGTTTTTGAATGTTGCAGGGTTTCTTGCCAAGCCAATCCTAACCTTTTCTCAGGAACTTCATCTTGGCCTCCTTGTACAAGGCTTTGGGGCATCTCTTGCTGGAAGGGACCCAAGTGCCAGGCCACCAGGACCCCCCTGACCACCTGATGGCCGACAGAGAGGCCAAGCGGAGGGAGTTGGGCTCCAACAGAAAGAGGCTGCCCAGAAACAACAGCTCTTTGGTAAGTTGCCATCCTGACTACTACTACTACTACTAATAATAATAATAATAATAATAATAGTTTATTTATATCCCGCCCCTTGAGGTCAATCAGGGCGGCTAACAGCGATAAAATACAATACATTGTAGATCAAAATTCCTTCCCCCCTTAAAATACTATTAAATCAATTATAATTAAAACCATCTAATTAAACAACATTAAGACATGCACATTACTACAAGACAAAAACAAAACAGAACAAAAAAGATAAAACAGTAAACTACGGCAGCATCTCCAAGGAGCACCTTGGGGACTCTCATAAGAATAGGGTTCCTGAGGCCAGGGTTATCTATTGGCCAGACTGTCAGTTTCATCTGTGTCTGGGCCGGCTCATGAAAGCAAGCAAAGAACATACTGTCCCAGTTTGGCAGAGAGAGTCCTGGTTAATCCTCATTTTTTGAGGGGGCTTTAAAAATGTCCTATTTCACTCTCCTCCTCCCACTTTCCCCCTTCTCCTCAGGTCAGTTCAGTTGCTGCAAAACGTGTTCCAAGTTCAAAAGAGTGTGCATCCCATCAACTCAAAAGAGGGGAGAGGGGAGGAGGGAAGGGGGCAGGGTCTTTCCCTTGCCAGGAGTCGGAGCAAAAACAAACTTCTGTACCATTCCTCGCTTGTGTGATCATTATAATTAACAACTTTGGCCATCTGGACTGCCTTCTGGTGTTGCTTGTCCACATGTGTCTTTCTTTCCCAATCTGTGAAATGCTGGGAGATATGGAAGAATATCTCTGAACCTAAATTGAGGGTGGGCCCAGTGGCCCTCAAGCCCAGAGTACTCCCCAGAACTGTTTTCTAAAAATGAAATTTGCCTCTCAAATTAGGTAAGACATGGCTAAATGCACTATAATTCATTGGTGACTAAATGTACTATACATGTTGGGATAGTCAGTATCCTAATCAATCAATAATATTCCAGAAATGGCCTAAATTATAGTGTTTATTACATTGTATATTATATTGAAAGGATTTGAGACAAACTGGATCTCAAAGGCTGTGGCTTTTTGCTTTCTTGCAGAATTTAAAGTTTATTTCCTGGACTGAATTCTGAAGTGTTAAAATAATATTTGCAATGCACCATGTGCTTTCCTCCCCTTTTGTTTAGTCACTCTCTGGATGAGGGCTATTTTCTGTTGCAGGTGACCTTTGCGGATGTGGCGATATATTTCACTGAAGAGGAATGGAAACTGTTGACGAAAAAAGCAGAAACTTATGTATAATTCTGTGATGATGGAGAATTATGACAATGTGGCCTCTGTGGGTAAGGAACCTGAATCCATTGCCCTTCCTGTGAAGACTGAGGGCCCTTTCATAATTCACTGTCAGACTGTTATGATTCCACTTTAGAATTATAGAATCAAAGAGTTGAAATAGACCACAAGGACCATCCGGTTCAATCTTCTACCATGCAGGAATAGACATTCAAAGAACCCCCAAGAGATGGCCATCCAGCTTTTGATTAAAGACTTCCAAAGAAAGAGACTCCACCAAACTCTGAGGGAGTATATTCCATTATTGAAGAGCTCTTACTGTCAGGAAATTCCTCCTAAAGTTTAAGTGAAATCTCTTGTCCCTTTGGCTTGTATCCATTGTTCCATGTCCTTTTCTCTCGAATAGCAGAAAGCAAGCCTGCTCCATCCAGAATATGACATCTCTTCAAATATTTGAACAGGGCTGTCATATCCGCTCTTAACCTCCTCTTCTCCAAGCTAAACATACCCAGCTCCCTAAGCCGTTCCTCAGAGTGCATGGTTTCCAGACCGTTCACCAAGTTGGTTTCCTTCCTCTGGACATGCTCCAGCTTCTCAACATCTGTTTGAATTGTGGTGCCCAGAACTGGACACAGAATTATTGCAAGTGCATCCTGACCAAAACAAAATAGAGTGGCACTATTAGTTCCCTTGATCTTGACATTATACTGTACTCCTATTGATACAGACTAGTATCAAATTGACCTTTTTAGCTGCTGCATCACACTGTTGACACATGTTCAACTTGTGCTCGACTACCATTCCTAGTTCCCTTTCACACTTAATTAAATTGTCATAACAGCTTCCTGTGGATTCTTGGTATTTCTAGTTTTAGTGAGGCACTATTGTTCTCCACTTTGTAAGGATTACTGAAATTGGTGCTTGGGAGCAAAAACTGAGGGTTCAGAAAGGTTTATATCACTGTAGAATATTCCCTGTGTGGGGAAAGAATGGCGTGAAATGAATTGAATGCAGTCGGTGTTTGATGAAAATACCTCAGACAAAAGGGATTAGCACACCGCCTCTCAGGCCTTGTTGGCTCTGAATTTTGATCACGTTCACAAGCCAATGAACCCTACAGTCTGAGGGTGATGCTCCCAGATGCAGCTCAAAAATATCATAGCAGAGTAAGGAAGCATATATCCAGATATAGGTACTTTCCACACTTAAAAATAAGTCACAAACACAGTAGATTTCATTTAGGTTCCTGGAGGTTCTTTATGTTAAGTTGCAAAATAATGCAAATGAATGAATGAATAATTTATTACAGTTCATTGCCAACTTTAAAAAACAAAAACCAACTAAATACAAGTATTAGAAAGCATCACAAGAAGTAATTTGTATTCTAGCAGTAAAGGTAAACATCAATTCAGAAAATGAAATCCTAAACCTGGCAGGTAAAAATTTTCCCAAATAACTTTGAGACATATAGACTTAAAATAGTAGCTTTGGCCCGGTCACTTAGAAAGTTGTATGCTAATTGAGTATCTCCCAAGCTGTGTTATATAACATTTTGGGCAGAATACAAGCTGCACATGGTGTGTTTGTAGTGTTTATAGTGGCAACTCACCCATCTACTTCAAACTTCTAAAAGGATTCTTATAAAACACAATAGTCAACCAAATATAATGCAGTAAACACTATATACAACAATATTAATTTCAAAAAGGAAGTGTATAAAAATGTAATAGCCTGACTCTGTGTCATAATTATTTCAAGACATTTCATGGGTGTTTCTGCATCAGCGACAAATAATCGCAGCTGAACAATATCTGGCAACTTTAATGGATACCTGCTCTGAATAATTCAAGTATTTGCAATCTCGCCTCTCCGACTTCCATCAACTTCACCATCCCTTGTACACACAACTCCAATCTAATCCATACCAATACACATATGACCTGTATACTGTATTGGTTGTCAGTCCTCTCCTGGTGCCACACAGCATGAAGCATCCTCTGCATTTAGCTTGCATCATGCCTTGGGCTCTGACTCAGCACTCTATGGCAATCTCACAGGATATGATGTCACCTGTCAATCAAAGTATTTCTACACATGTTTAATAGAATATTTTTTCAACAGTCCTTTGTCTCACTGTCTGCTTCCAGTGATTCCCTTAAGGCAGTCCCCCACCAATCTCTTCTTTGTTAACTCCTACAAGTAAATATACAATTGTTCCATGGATTTTGGGTATCTGCAACAGGATCATGCTCAGATCACTCATACCAACTTTATTAATTTAATCTCAAATTGGAAAGGCTGAATGGGGGCTGGATCTTGGGGTAATACTCTCCACTCTTAACTCTGATATTCAGTATTATCTGTCGTTATCCTTCTTTACAGAAGAAAATTTCAGTCATGAGGGAGTCCACACAGGAGAGAAGCTGTACAAATGCCAGAGTTGTGGGAAATGTTTTTCTTGGCAGTCAAACCTATTGGCACACCAGAGAATCCACACAGGAGAGAAGCCATACAAATGCCAGCGTTGTGGGAAATGTTTTTCTTTGAAGTCAAACCTAGTGATACATCAGAGACTCCACACAGGAGAGAAGCCATACAAATGCCAGCATTGTGGGAAATGTTTTTCTTTGAAGTCAGACCTAGTGAAACACCAGAGAGTCCATAGAGGAGAGAAGCCACACAAATCCTAACATTATATTTTTCAATAACAAATACAAAAAAATATATTTTCAATCAATCCAGCAGTGCAAAGAAAAGGCCCTTGTGATCTTATTTGTAAAATTTGTCTGTCAATATGTCTCTATGGTTTCAAGTGGGATTTTGTTAAGTTTAGGTTTTAATTGCCAATAGTATAGATAAGTGTTTTAGGTTGTCAATTTGGCTGGGGATTGTGGGTTGTGGTATAGGTTAGGTAGATGGGAGGTTGGGATTTGTTGCACCTGGTTAGAATAGTTATGGGAATTATAGCTTTTGCAATGTGTGGGATTTTGGCTTAAGAAAGTTGGGGGCAAGTATTAACAGAAAGGGCTAGATTCTGGGAATGGCAAAAGGGGGCCTTGTTTCTTGTGGGGCAGAGACTGTGGGTATTGGAGGTGGGGGCTAGGATGGGAAGAGGGTCATGTTTTAGGTTTTAGGGGTTTTAATGTACTGTTTGGATTGAAGTGGTCAGTTCTGGCTTAAACACTGAATTTCTATGTCTTCTCAATAAAGTCCTTTACTGTTTCAACATACTGGACTCTTTGATGCACAGAATTTCTGAATTTGCCCAAAACTGACCCTTTCTTCTCTCCTCAGTTCTCATCTCCATTCCCAGTCATAAGAACAGCACAGACACACAGACACAAGCATACAGGATACACAGAGAGAGCTATATTTCCAAAGCAGAGCCTTCCTTTCCTGCCTTTACCTCCTGAGTCCAGCTGTGCACCTTGGCCTCCATTGCGGTCTCCTCAAAGGAAGAAAGGAGGGAAGGAAGGGGAGGCCAATGAACCCCGGCGCATACCTTCCTTTCCCACAAAGGCCGCCAGCGGAATAAGCAGCAGCATCTAGGACCTGGCAATCCCTGTGCATGCTGAGGAGGGGCCTTTGGGACTATATGCGCCTGCCTGCACAGTCTCAGCCCCAGAAGCCATTTCTGCCCTCACAGTCTCTTCTTAGGGAGGGAGGGAAGTGAGGAGAGGAATGGCTGGAGGGGAGAAGCCCTTCTTCTCCCCACAAAGAAAGGCAGGGGTCCTGCAAGGCCTCCTATCCCTCTTTCCTTCCCTGCCCCCTCCTTGGGGGATTCCTTGGGTCCCGGGTACTTGGGGAGTTATTATGAGAAATGAAGGCCAGTGGGACCCTTGGAGAGAGGCATGGCCATGGAGGGGAGGGGGATCCAAAGGTAAAAAGGTCTTTGAGGAGCCCCCCTCCCTCGTGGGAAGTGGGGCCGAGGAGAGACCCTCTCTTCTGATGCCTCATTTGGGGAAGAGTTTTGTGCCAAATAGAAAGCATCGCACAGGATAGGATTCAATGGCATTTTTCTTGGGGGGGGGTTCTCTGGAGTCCTGGGGGAGGGGGCTCGGGGGGGGGGAGAGAAGAGCCAAAATCCTCTAGGCCAAAGCCAAGAGAAGGGAGATGGAGGGACCTCAAAACTCTGCCAGTCTGCTGTCAACCTGGGAACTAGGCTTAGAGACCCACAGGATCCAGATTGGCATTCTTCCTCACATACTTATCTTTTCCTTCACAACAGCCCTGCAGAGGAGGACCAACAGAGAGACCCACAGCCCCAGAAACATCCCCCCCTGTTCTGGGAGCATACTGAAAGGGCTTTTGACCCCCTTGAGATGTTGTTATTCTTATTCTTATTATTTATATTCCACCTTTTTTCAATGGAATCAAAGAGGATTACAGTAATAAAATAACATACAATTTAAGAAATACAATTAAAATTCCAAACCCCCAACCCTTCTCCCAATTATAAAAACATTAATCAACCCTTAAAAATCCTATTAAACAGCAAGAAAATTTCAAACTTTCATAACACAATACAGTAAAAAAGTTTTATTCGGGCAAGAAATGGGTCATTTTCTGAAGGAGAGGTGGGAGGGCAGGAACGATATACATCAATAGCAATTTCCATCACACTAACGATGGCAAGGGTTAGGGTCAGGGGGAGGGGGAGACAAGTCAATAGATCTCATCTAGTCTGGAGAGAGGTCCGTCTTAATAGCCTTCCTAAAGGCTTCCAAGGTGTTAATAGGACGGATCTCATCCGGAGGTCGTTCCAGAGTGAACCAACACCTTGTATCTTGCCCAGAAACTAATGGGCAGCCAGTGGAGGGATTTAAGAACTGGTGTAATGTGGGCAGTTCTAGAAGTGTCTGTATCCAACCCGGCTGCCATTATTCTGTACCAAGTGAAGCTTCCAAACTTGGCACAAGGGTAGCCCCATGTAGAGTGCATTACAGGAGTCGAGCCGAGAGGTGACCAGCGCATGTAGTACTGTTTCAAGGTCTCCCTGCTCCCCGCTCCATGTCTCTGAATGATCTCACCCAGGAGCTTCATGTAAATGTTGAATAGCACTGGGAACAGAATTGCGCCTTCAGGGACGCTTGATTTGACTCCCTTGCATACGAACAACTGTCCCCAAGCTACAGCATTTGGAATCTGCCAGAGATGTAGGACCTGAACCACTGGAAAGCTATGCCCCAATTCCCAACTCTCCCATATGTTCCAGAAGGATACTGTGGTCAATGGTATTGAAGACCACTGAGAGGCCTTCAATAGCACCAGCATGATCACACTTCCCCTTTTCAAAGAGCTGTCGATGTTCAGACGGAGATCACCGACTAAGGCGACCATGGACGTCTGAACTCTGTAACCTGTCCCAAATCCAGTTTGAAATGGATGTAGAAAAATCCATTTCTTCCAAGACTGCCCTCTCGATTAACTTGCCTAAGAATATTAAGATCCAAACTGGCCTATAATTGTTTCTGTCCAGAGGGTCAAGGGAAGGCTTTTTTTTAGAAGTGGTTTAACCACCGCCTCTTTGAGGAAAGATGGAAGACAGCCTTCCCTGAAAGATGCATTAGTTACGTTTTTAGCAGCATCTTGATGGTATCTCCCCCCTGGATGCCCAGCCAAGACAGGGAAGGATCAAGAGAGCAAGTCGTCTTTTTCATACTCCCAAGGAGCTTGTCTACATCCTCTGTACTAATGACTCAAATACATCCAGAATAACAGTATAGACGCAGGCTCTGGATACCTCCCCTGTCACCTCTGTCGTAAGTTCAGCATCCAAAGTGGCTCTTATCTGAGAGATTTTGTCTGTGAAATATTAAAAGCATCACAGAAGGCTTTTGTAGGTTCCAAGAAAGAGTTCAGGGTTCTGGATGCTATATATTAAATAGGACAGTGTTGAAAAATATGTAGTTTGGCAAATGGGTGATATAACCCAAGAAAAAGGTTTAGTTCACAGAGACTGGAAGAATCTTAAAGTAAAAGTTGAAAGAGTAGATGTGTATATGCAGAACATGTTCATGTCTATAAACTTCACTGTCAAACATACTGGTGGCGACCGGATGACAGACAAGCGTCGGTGGGACCCCAAAAGCCATCAACCAACTGGAAAAGGAGATTCAACAAAGGGGAAAAGACCAAAGATTGTGATGAACTATCTAGAGAACGGGATGATTTTGATAAGGGACACTTTACGGTCTACAGAAGAAGATGTAAAGATTGTTCAACGCACTCAAGGAACGTGGTCCAGTGAAACAGAAGGAAGCAAAGACTTTTTACTAGATGAGGTGTTAAGTCCACAGCCGGTAAAAAGAAACACGTGGTCAGTTACAAGGACTGATCCAGAGAAGACTCCTAAAAACGACAAGGATATAATTGAGTTGATAGACTAGAAAACCAATATATTGTAGTTTGCCATTAGTATAATGGAAGATGAAATGTTTTCAAAACCATACTGGGAACGGGGCAAAGTAGTTGGAGATCAAGTTCCATCAATAAGAGAAAAGGGTTAAAAGATTAAATATGTTTGATAAAAACATTTAAATGGAACATATAAAGATCTAAAGTTGGGAAAATGTTATTTAAGTGTTATTAAAATATTAAAACCCAACAAGTGATAAGAGATATGGATATAATATGCTAAACTTATAAGAAAATGATGGTAAGTTGTTATAACAGGTAGAACTGATATTAGACATATGTTTAAAAGGGGAACATACAGGAAAATACCAAAGATATTTAAGTTGGAAATGGTTATTGATAAAACAAGTATATGAAGTATATCACATGTGTCACCTGATGTGTGTATAATGTTATATATAATGGGTAAGTATAACTGATAACTGGGAGTTCCTTGGACCATAGAACCGTTTGGTTCTGTGTCTCAATGAACCTATTCAAGGGGGGAGGCATGTGACGGACTGACTTACAAACCAGCCAATCAGAAGCCAGAGACTCTAAGCCAATCAGGAGTTTGAAGCTTCCGCTTGGCAGTTGGGTGGAGTCAGTTAGGGTTTGCAATCCTGAGGGATGAAGCGGGAGTTCAGTGGGAGATAGTGATAGAGAGGATGGGAACATTAGAGTCCAAGAGAGGAGTGGGTTCCCATAGTTCCTGAGGGATGGTTACTTAAGGAACTGCTTTGTCCAGAGAGGGACAGGATTAGTTCTGGAGAGTCTGGAGAAGAGAGACTCAGGGGAACCAGACTCAGGAAGTAGGCTTTGGCTTACATCATTTCTTGAGTGATAGTATAGCCTGCGTGGCGGAGTTGTTGTTGTTGTTATTATTATTATTATTATTATTATTATTATTATTATTGAGTTAAAACCAGCCCTGTATATATGTAACAAAAGAAGACATAGTAACAACTCCATCTCAAAGATATCTTTGCTTATTCTGTTTTAAAAATAAACTTATATTCTTGTTAAATCAGCTGCTTGGTCTGTGTTTTAAAATCCATCCACACGACTGTCCTTCAAAAACCCAAAGAAGCATCAGGTCAAAATAGAAGAGAGGATTGTGAGGTGGTGGGGAATACTTACATCATCTATTAGAGATTTAAATCTGATTCTAGGTCTTTTCCTGCCCAGATGGACTTTTGCAGGTCCTTCTGCCGTTCTAAAAATGGTTTGTCATTAAGAAGGATAGGTATAGTCTGAAATGAAAATAGTAATTTAGGCAATACGTTAGTTTTAACTGCCGCAATCCTTCCCAAGAGGGATAGGTTGAGTTTAGCCCATCTATTGGGATCTTGGTTGATATCACCCCATATTTTCTTGTAGCTGTTTTTAAAGAGGTCTTGGTTTTTAGAGATGAACTCAACACCTAGATATTTGACCCTTTTTTCTACTTTAAAGCCAGTCACTTTTTGTAGATTTTCCTGATCGTTCTTTTGGTTAAATTCATTGGTAAGATGTTTGTCTTATCCCTTTTAATCTGGAAACCTGAATACTGTCCATATTCCTTTAATTTATAAAGCAGGGGATTAACACTTTCTATTCGGTTAGATAAGTATATCACCATGTCGTCCGCGTATAGTCTAAGTTTGTACTCTTCCTGTTTTATTTCCAGGCCTTTGGGCTTCTTATCTTCTTTAATGCTAGGACTCAGAGTCTCTAAAGTGGCTATAAATAACAAAGGTGAGAGGAGTATCTCTCATTACAGGTAACGCCTTCGTTTTTCCCCCATTAATAATAAGTCTCGCTGTTTGTTTTCTATAGATTGCATCTATCCACCTTATAAAGTTATCTCCTAGAACCATTTTTCTTAAGGTTTCCATCATGAAGTTCCAATTAACTTCATCGAACGCCTTTTTGTCCTCGAGAAAAATCATATCTGCTTTTTAATCTGTTTTCTTCTCACAGAAGTCTATCATATCTATTAAATTCCTCGTGTTGTTTCTAAGGTGGCTTTTTGGGAGGAAGGCTGTTTGGTCTCCATTTATGATATTTTGTAGGATTTTTAAAAATCTTTCTGCTAAGACCATTGCAAAGATTTTATAATAGTTGTTAAGGAGAGAAATCGGTCTGAACCTTTTCACCTCCAGCAGCT
>JACSCI010001458.1:1016-14267 GCA_016801065.1 Sceloporus tristichus
CTTGGCTACGTCTCTGTCACAAAGTATAAAAAAATCCCATGTCTTCTTCACCAGTAGGGTTGCCATAATTGTCCACTATTTCCAGGGACAAAATGTAGGAGAAATTCGAGACCAACTGCAGGACAAAACTCAGCCCAAAATGTAGGACATTTAAGGTCCTCCATTTTTCTTAAATGTCCTCCATTTTGGGATGAGTTTTGTCCTGCAGTTGTCCTACAGTTTGGTGTCAAATTTGTTCCACATTTTCTCCCTGGTAATAGTGGACAATTATGGAAACCCTATTCACCAGCCATTTGGTCAATAGCTTTCTTTCTTTCTTTCTTTCTTTCTTTCTTTCTCGATATCTGGGTTTTGAGGTGTGATTAAACCCTGTTAGTGGTGTTACTGCTCTTGTTGTCATTGTGTGCCTCCAAGTTGTTTCTGACATGGCAATCGTAAAGGAAGCCCTTTGCAGGCTTTTCTTGCCAAGATTTGTCCAGAAGTGGTTTTGCAAGTGCCTGCCTCTGAGGCTGAGAGAGTGTGACTTGCCTAAGGTCAGTCAGTGAGTTTCCATGGCAAAGAGGGCATTCGAACCCTGGGCTAATGTTCCAGCCACTAAACCACGCTGGCTCTTTCTTGAGGCTTTGTGGTTTTTTTGTGGAGTGGCTCCAAGTCATTGCTGACTTCTGGGGAGACTCTCCTGGGGTTTTCTTGGCAAGAGTTGTTCAGAGGAGGTTTGCCATTGCATTCCCTGAGGCTGAGAGAGTGTGGCTTCTTGCCCAAGGGACCCAGCTGGTTTCATGGAGGAGTGGGGCACTGGACCCTGGCCTCCAGAGTTGTAACCCAACACTCAAACCACTGCACCACACTGCCTCCCATTCCCATGTACAACCTGAGAAATAATAGCAGACTTTTTCTGTTCTTCATGTGTGTCTTCAAGTCGTTTCCAACTTATGGCGACCCCAAGGCATCTTTATCATGGTGTTTCTTTGGCAGGTTTCTTCAGAGAGGGGTTGCCATTGCCATCCTCTGAGGCTGAGAGAGTGTGATTTGCAATGGGTCACCTAAGTCCAAAACACACTGCAGCAATAAGCCAATCTGAGATCCCTTTAACTGCCCTGGCTCAGTGCTAGGGAATTCTGGGAAATGTAGTTTTGTGAGACATTCAACTTTCTCTCTCAGAGCGCTCTGGGGCCACAATAAACTCCAGTTCCCAGGATTCCCTAGCACTGGGCCAGGGCAGTTAAAGCGGTCTCAAACTGGACTGTTGCTGCCGTGTGTTTTGGACCTTACTTGGGGCCCATTCACATTACAAAAAAAATCGGGTTTGAAACCGATTCATTCACGTGAAGTTCCTACTCACCCCGAATCTCACACAAGCGAATCCGGGGCTTGCACACCCGTTCCGTGTTAAATGGCCCCTAGCGCGGGTTTTTTGCAACCGGGTTATAAACCATTACTTTTTCAAAAAAACCGGTTCCTGGAAATATGCACTTCGTCCCGGTCGTGATCGGGGCAGTTGCAGGGGGAGGGCCGGGTTGCTGTGGGCGGGCAGTAGAGCCCGCCCCTCATGACCCCCTCACTCTCGAGCGCTATGTTGCGCAGCCGCAGACCTTCCCTCCCACATACAAATCAATGGCTGGAGAAGGGACAGGTCGGGCGGTGGGCATTTCTGTCCGAAACGAACATCCCCTCTTATGCCTCGTCGCTATCCATACCAGGCTCCCCCCCGAATAATTTTTTTTTAACTACTGTTGCGTTGACAAATTAAGCGCACAGACGCGCCTCTCCGATTCGTGCCTAAGGGGTTTGCAGGTGAAACTACACCCTTCTCCCTGTCTCCCCGGCCGGTTGCTGTGCACCCACGGTCGCCCCTCGCTCTCCTTCACATGTTCGTGTCGCTGTAGCCGGCTCCTGCCATCAACTTTTTTTTTTTGTTTAAGCAGCCGCTTTGACAGATTATGCGCGCCGATGTGCGTATTTGGGGCCGCTGAGAGAAGGCTGTCTGGCCGGCAGTCCCCTACCCTTTCTCCTCTCTCAACTGGTTACTGTGCACCCTTTGCCCCACCTCTCCTTCCCTTGTGATTAGCATTCCATTCCCGTCTCCTAGGAATTTTTTTTTAATTGGAATGCTGTTTTGATAGATTATGCGCACAGTTTCATAGTAATAGGGCGCTTCAATGGGGGTGTTTTGACAGTTGTAGCACACCTTTCCCCCCTCTCTTTTGTGGACTTTAGTACCACTACCACCCCGGGACATGTAATGGGCCACGGAAACCCGCCCCCCCGGTTCCCCCACAAGTGCAATGTGCAGTTCTACATGTTGGCCGCCACTCCTGCGAGCGCCATGCCAAAATGCCATGCCAGGTTGTTGTTGGATGACCAGAAACTTGACCAATAGCCTTTCGCCCCTTATCCCTTGTCCTCTGTGGCACCTCCCCCAAGTAGACGGCGGATGTGACCTAACCCCAATGTAGGGTCACCTGGTGGGCACCTATTGGCTGCCCAGCCAATGGCGAGGCTTGTAACCTGCCAGGTGGGCGATGCCAACCCCGGACCTCCCTCATTTTCAAATTTGCCCACTCCCCCTTTTTTGGGGCTTGGCGCCATTGCTGTTTCGAACCTCGAGCTGGTAGGATCATCACGACCCTTTCCAATGGCGGGATCGCAAGCACATGGCGATTCGGAGATGGCTGCCAGGAAATCATCTGGTAGGGGGATAGCATGGAAACATGCAGAAACTGTGGACCTTATAGCGCTGTGGGGGGAGGAAAAGGTGCAGCAGCAACTTAGGGAGAACCACAGAAACATTGATGTTTTTGAAAACATCGCCGCAGAAATGCGGAGGAGGGGCCATGACAGAACTGCGGAAGAGTGTCGCACGAAATCTAAGGCATTGAAAAGAAAATTTAAGGAGGAATATCAAAAATCGAGGTTGAGCGGCAGCGGCGCGGTAGAAATGCCATTCTTCCACGAGCTTCGCAGAATATTGGCGGGGGATGCCAGCGTGGAGGCAAAGCGGGTCTCGGACGAGACGGAAGTTACGTACCACGACAGCGAGAACCTCGAGCTGGTGGAGGAAGGGCCCTCTAGACCCATCACGGAGCAGGACCCCTTGGCGGACTCGCAGGATCTGTTTTCCCAAGGTAACATGCCAATACTAATTTCCTCTATAAAAAAGTTTTGAAAGAATGTGCGCATGTGTTCCATATTATATGCACTATAATATGTGCGCATGTGTTCCATATTGTATGCAGTCGGTGTCCGCTGTGTGCCAGGCCCCCTTATGTGGCCCTTCGCCGCAATGGAAAGCCGCTCATGAATCCCAGCACACCATTTCTGTCTGTGTCCGTGTGCCAGAGCAAGGCTGGTTTACTGTGCATTTATCTCCGCTTTACAGAGACCGTTGTTACTCAGGATCCAGATCAGGAGATTAATCTGGTGCTGCAGGAGATTGATCCGCAGACCCTGGTGCGAGAACTGCAGCAGCAGGAACCAGCGGCCAGCAGCTCGGGGTCTAACGGAACCCAAACCCAAACCCAAACCCGGGCGGGAAGCAATGGTAGGTTCTCCATTGATGACAAAATGCACTTTCGGCTTCTGCTTTGCTTATGTTGTGTGTATAGGCTGTGTTCAAAATACATTAGATGTATGGGCTCCCCTCCATTAATTGCATCCTACCAGAACCTTCATTAACACAGTAATCTTGACATAAAATCACAAGCACCGGTCAACCTGAGCTTCCCCTTATCACCCATGGAGGTAGCACATGGCAAACCCCAAAAGTCTGGGGTTCCCCCAGCAGCCATGTTTCTTTCCCCCCCCCTCCCCTCAAACTGGAATATCAGGTTTGTTTTCAAACCTTGCTGTGCCTACTATAAAAGGCTGGAGAATGCCATTCAAAAACTTCCACCCTTACTTTTGTTATGGAAATTGAGTTTGGACTGCTGAATAGAGGGTAGCCTCAACTGTAATTGTTTTAATTGTAAAGCCTGATATTCCCCTTGCTCTCCTCTAGCCGCTAGAAGGTCAGGAAAAGGGACACCCTTTGAGAGTGGGACCTGTGGATCTGGTTTCTTAATTGTTTTCCGCTTGTGGAAGGGCATAAACAATGGGTAGGCGCTTCAGCACCATTAACCCACTGCAAACCTTTGGCTAATGGCCAGGCATCCGCCTTGGGATGGCCAATGCTGTTGTCCTCCAACAATAACAACAGTAGTATGTTTTGCCCTCATGGGATATCAGCATACACAGGTCTATAGCTGGCCCCCAATGGTAATGTCTTACTCCTTTGCCTTCCTGCCTCACCACTTACAGTTCCCTATTAAAATTCCTTTTCTCTTTCAGCTTGTGCCATCATGAACCCCCTAGCAGTGATGACTCCTGCGGAGAGATTGGCCCTCATTAAACGCAAGAAGGTGAGGGACTCTGCCACTGCGGCCCTTGAAAAGATAGCCACCCAGTCCGCTGCCCAGATGGACTCGCTTCTGGGTTTCTTGAGGGAGGAAAGTCAAAAAGAGGAGGCCAGGGAAGATAAGTCACTCGGCGTCATGACACAGCTAATTGCTGAGGACAGAGAGAGCATGCAGCAACTAACAGGGGCTCTGCTGGCTAGCAACCAGATAATGGAGAAAATGTACAAGCTGATGGAGTCGCAGGGTACCCAAGGCAATGCTACTGGCATGCCGAGGAAGAAGCGCTTTAAGCGTTCCCCGGGCTCCATGCAACCATCAAGCAATTCTCCTCCTGGCCCTTCTGACAGCCAGCAGGAGTCTCAGGGAGGGTCTACATCATCATCTGGGGGTGCGGTTCCTGGACCAAGTACCAGGCCCATCCGCAAGATTAAGAAGCCGGTAACACTGTCCCCATGATTAAAGTGTTGGGCCATGTTACAGAACATCTGCCTTGCTTCCAATGTTTACATTGCTTTAACTGTTTATGACAATTTGTACATGACTAGTTGTAATGGTTCCACATTTGACATGTATCATGTTGTTCACTGAAATGGTTGTAATGGTTTTACATTACAAATGTTTCCTGATAAGGAGTTAAATTGTTGTAATGATTTTACATTACATGCCGGCCTCTTAGTCCTTAGTTTTGAAGTGGCCTAATAAAACCAATGTTCTATAAACATGTGTGTAATATGTATGTCTCCAGCAGACAAGTAGCATTGCAAAATGACCACAAGGAAACATTTTTTCAAAAAATATCAACTGTGTATTTACAATGTAAAAACAATATATTAACTATTTACACATCTTCAAAGTCCTCCGGCCAGCGCTGGCGCAGGACACGCTCCAGCCTCTCCACTCTCTGTTCCAGGCCCTCGAGCCTGGACAGCCTCTTCTCCATCAGGGCCAGCCTCTGGTCTTGGGCCCCTACTCATAATAGAATATTGGAGTACCCTACAGACAACAAAGAAGAACAAATAGATGTGTCAATACTCTCCTCACCCCAACCCAAATTGCCAGTCACATATTCACTAGCAACAAAACTACTCTATCTAGCATTCCTCTTAACATGATGTCTTTAGCAGACATGTAACAGCAGCCTTTCCACTTAGGCGCCACAGTGTTGCCCAGCTTGTGGCAACCGCCTTGTGGCATGCACTCCTCCACACAAAAAAGCATACATGTACACTGATGTTTCAGCTCGCTAGAAAAAGACAGGACACACATGCATGCACAATTGTCTACAGTCATGCTTCCCGCTAATAGTACTGCAGGACTAAAATCCCAAGTTTTAACTAGAGCAAACATTTTTTCAACTCACAAAGTGCGGGTGGTGCCGCTGCAGCGACCCCAGCAGCATGGGATGGTCCAGGCTGCGATTCCTCAGCTGTTGGGTATGACAGAATAGTAAAGTACACATTACTATGACAGTTTAACTGGCCGCAGGGGGGGTGGGGGCGTCCTAACATACCTCGTAGCAACTGCTTTGCCATTACCTCCAACAGAACAGAAATGGGGCCTGACAGCAAAATATGCTTCTATAACTCCACCCTTGGAAGGGTCAGAGTGGATGACCACATAGTGTCCCACGGCCTAGTTTTCCTCTTCCTTGGCAACCTAATTCCCAAAACAAACTCCTGCGTGACATTCCCTGATGCAACGTACCCTCGATCTGCCCCGCCTCCTCCTCCTCCTCCTCCTCCGCTGGTGACTCGCGGACAGCTGGTGCCTCATCCTCTCCCTCCTCTCCCAACACGGAGGGATCCTCCTCTTCCTCCTCCTCCTGTTCCTCCTCTTCGGAAGACGGCGAGGAAGAAGGCTCACGGCGCCGGGACCCCCTCCTCCTCCTTGGTCTTCCCCGATCAGAGTCGGGGGCTGGAAAAAAAATAAACGGTCTTAAGGAAAGATCATGCGCACAATTAGTCATTCCGTCCCCCTACCTGTGCAACCCCACCGGTAGCCAAACCTATGACAATTACCTGGCGGGGGCCTCCGCTCCCGAGCTGCAGGCCGCCCTGCCCTCCGCCACATGTCCGCCAGCCTCTGGTAGAAAGGCGGGCGGACATGTCGCGGGGGGCTGCCCTGGGCGATGTCCCGGGCCTTGAAAAAAGCAGACTTCAGATTTTTAAACCTGGTCCGGCATTGCACCGCAAGCCGTCTCCAACCGTGCCTTTCGAGGTGCCGGGAGGCTCTCTCGTACAGATGGAGGTTGGGGTGGCTACTGGATCGCATCAGCCGCCTCAACCCCGCATCTGTACGGCCGAGAGAATCGAGCAGGAGGTCGGTTTCTTCGGCCGTCCAATGCTCGATCCTTGCGAGCCTCCTCGGCGCCATCTTCCCCCAACGGACAGACTCTGCGCACACATGGGCCCAAAGTTTCAAAAAGTAGCCCAACACTTGTTAGCCAATGGCTGCAGGGCTCCACAGGTAAATTGTTACAATGTAGTCCACTCAAGCTTGGCGCCGTTAGAGGAGGAGTGCAGCCGGTGACATCACGCCCCTTTCCCTATGGTGGTCCATAGCGGCCTAAAACTATGCGCATAGCGTGCATGCGCATAAATTATCATTTTTTTAGGCTGTTACATGCTGTGTAAACGCTTGCATGAAGAAAGGGTTGGATCGTGTTTCCTATTCAGGAAACCAGACTGCTCCCTCCTAAGGAATTCTGCAGGACACAATCTGTGCTATGGCCTGTATTGGGGTGCTCCATGGGAGACCAGTGCATTGCAAGTTGGGGGAATCTGGTGGTTGATGGGACAGGGAACAAATGGTGTGGCATATTAAACCAGCGAAATGCACAACTCTGCATGTGGTCAGGGCCTCCACTGTTCCAACACAGCAAAGCTGCAGACAATGTAATGGGAGGAGATTTATGCACCACAAAGCTATAACCTAAAGTTGGACAACTGAATGGGAGTGCAAAGCTTTTTCCACTGAACGTGGCCTGTGATGGCTCTCACAGTTTCCCTCTCCCACCAACACTAGAATGAGTTGCAGGGTGAATGTCATGATATCCCTAAACACGCGCACCAAATCTCGCAGTACGCTCATGGCATGTTGTGTTTCCAAGGAAGAAAAGGAAAACATAAGGAATAGCAAAGGCAAACCTTTACTTTTGCAACAGTGAAGAGAAAAAAACACAAAACAGCGGTGGTAGACAAGTGTTTAAGGGACCCGATGCTTTAAATCCCAGAAATACTGCACCAGTGCCTCTCTTGTCTGCTCACCATCTGCTTTTTCACGGTCGGCGTTTGCAGTGCGTAAACTGGCAGCATTAAGCACAAATCGCCTTGGCCGAGATGGTGCCCCCTCCAAAATGCGCCCTCCAGTCTCCACGAGGTTGTGGAGAACGCAGCATGCCACTATGACAGAGTTAACGTTCTCCTCTGCCAGCTCCAATGGTGCAGTGAGACACCGCCATCTTGCCTTCAAGCGGCCAAAGGCACGTTCCACCGTGTTCCTGGCTCTATTGAGGTGGCGATTATACAGGGCCTGGTGTGGCTGGAGAGTGCCTTTGAATGGGGTCATGACCCAGTTTTTCACCCCATATGCTGCATCTGCAATAAGCAGTGGGCCCACCTGCTTGCCACAGATGGTGACAGTAGGATTCCCTGGCACAAACAGGCCTGCACGCATGGTTTGGTAGATGGAAGAGTGGCGGAAAACGAATCCGTCATGCGAGGTCCCGCTCCATCCAATGCACACATTGATGAATAGTCCAGTGTGGTCCACTGTTCCCTGCAACAGCATGCTGTACGTGTCCTTGCGATTGATATACTCCCCACCCTGACGCACTGGCGAAATGATGTGACAGTGGCACCCATCAACAGCCCCGATTACTTGAGGGAATCCCATAGCCTCGAAGCCTGCCATGATCTGGAATAGAAACAGCACACCTGTAAATAGCACAGCAAGGCTAAAGGTCGGCAGTCATGGAACAAACCTGCATGTATGTAAATAGATATAGCGTGTCACCCAACCTAGAACCATTGCTGAATGATAATAATTTTAGAGGTTAGTGTTGTTGTAGTTATTATTATATGCAAAGCAGGAAAATACACAAGTAGATCTGCAAGAAGGGGGGAAGGAAGACTTACACCGCCTTCAACAAATCCCAGGAAAGAATGGGAAGTAATGGGAAGTAATCATAGCAATATTATGACAAAAATGGCAAGTAGGTAAATAATAACATTTATGATATCCCCACCCTAAAGCCAAGGTTTGCTCACAGTTTGTTAATAATGCATCTAGACTTTTCCCAACCCTAAAGGGTGTAATCAGTGGCAGCAATAGCAATATTACGTACCTTCCTGTGGTCCCCGAGGTACACTGTCTTGTGAAGGAGGACTTTCTCTATGGCTAGGACTACAGAAATGAAAATGGTGCACACTGTCGATTTCCCCACGCCGAACCGGGTGGCCGCTGTGCCATAGGACCCCTGGTTAGCCAGGATCCAAAGTGCGATTGCCACCCTCTTCTCCACCGGTATGGCGGAGCGCAGACGGGTGTCCTCCCTGCAGATCTCCGGACGCAGCTGTTCCACAATAAGCAGGAAAAGCCTCCTAGGCATCCTCAGATGCTCTATCCATTTTTCATCGGACCAAACGGTGCATAACAGCTTCGGCCAGAAGTCCGTCTCATGTGGATAGACCCACCACCTCCTGGGCAATGGCCGGAGACATTGGGAAATTCTCCCACCCACAGTCGCTACAGTTTGCTGGGCAAGGCGACCAACCACGAGGCTACTCTTCTTGCAACCGTGCTTCCTCCTACTCGCCCTCCTCCTGTTCGCAGCGAGCATACAGTGGAACTGTTGGAGGCGCCTATGCCTGCGCCGCAACAACGCAACAACAGACCTGATTATAGCTTGTTGGGCCAGGATGAGATACAACAAGGGATGCATCTTCCGCTCTTACTGTTGGAACTGCGAATGCCGGACAAAATGGCGACAGCAGATGTGTGGTTGCAAGGCAATTGCCAACAGCGGAAGTAAACATGTAAACCAACACAAAAACAAAACAGACACGTGACTGTTGGGAACCTCGCGAGAAAGAAACTGCGTGCATGCGCATAAGCTTTCAAAATTGAAAATAATGTTATTTTTTCGTGTTAAAAGGGGAGGGCGAGGTACTTATGCAAAATTTCCGGGAAAGGCGGAACTGTGAATGTTCATAAACGGGATGAAATAAGAACTGAGGGGGAAAAGAACACACACATGCGCATATGTTTTCAAAAATTACAATAATTTTTTTTAAAGTTGCAGATTCAATCAGAATGAAATCTTTCCGGGGAAGGGACGGTTAATGTTCGGAAAAATGACTCGAAGCGAAAAAAACACTAGGGGAAAGAAACGGGGTGAATACATAACGCACGCATGCGCACAATCTTTCAATCCAAAGCAAAAGAAAAAAAAATCCCCGGGTCTGTTCCGGGTGCGTCAGCACCTACGTCGCCACCTACGTCACTTGATTGACAGATCTCAACATGTGGAAAAACCGAACAGGTTCGCAAATGACCGGGTAAGACACCCCATCTTTATTCGGATCGCGGGAATATGAACTTTCACCCGGGTCAAACTGCCGCGGGTGGCTTCGAAGGTGGAAAAGCAATGGGCACTCGCGACCGGGTAGACCCGAAGAGGGGCCTTCCGGATCGACCCGGATCTGACCAGGCTTTTTGGGTCAGTCTGAAAGGGGCCAAAGGCTCCTTTTCATCCTGGAGAGAAGTGACCACTGGGGTGTCCAGTGGGGTTCTCTCCTGGGCCCAGTGCTATTCAACATCATTACCAAGGACTTGGATAGTTATCCTATTAGAAGATGACACCAAATTAGGAAGAGTAGCTAATAACCCAGAGGACAGGATCAAAATTCAAAATGACCTGAATAGACTAGGAAGCTGGTCCAAAGCTAACAAAATCCATCTGGGAGAGGCGGGAAAATATAAATAAATTTTATTATTATTATTAAAATAATCTTCAACACGGAGAAATGTAAGGTACTGCACTTAGGGTGGGAAAATTAAATGCACAGATATAGGACGGGGGACAGCTGGCTGAATGAAACTACGCGTGAAAGGGAGCTAGGAGTCCAAGTAGACCACAAGTTGAACATGAGTCAACAGTGCTTTTCGGCAACTCAAAAGGCCAATGTGATTTTAGGCTGCATCAATAGAAGCATAGTGTCTAGATCAAGGGAAGTAACAGTGCCACTCTATTCTCTTCTTGTCAGGCCCCACCTGGAATACTGTGTCCAGTTCTGGGCAGCACAATTCAAAAAGGATGTTGAAAAACTAGAGAGTGACCAAAGGTGGGTGACCAAAATGGTGGAAGGTCTGGAAACTATGCCCTATGAAGAAAGAGTTAGGGAGCTGGGGATGTTTAGCCTGGAGAAGAGAAGGCTAAGAGGTGATATGAGAGCCCTGTTTAAATACTTGAAGGGATGTCATATTGAGAAGGGAGCAAGCTTGTTTTCTACTGCTCCAGAGACTTGGACCCGGAGCAATGGATGCAAGCTACAGGAAAAGAGATTCCAGCTTAATATTAGGAGGAACTTCCTGACAGTAAGGGCTGTTTGATAGTGGAACACACTTTCTTGGAGTGTAGTGGAATCTCCTTCCTTAGAGGTCTTTAAACAGAGGCTGAATGGCCATCTGTCGGGGATGGTTTGATTGAGAGTTTCTGCATGGCAGAATGGGGTTGGACTGGATGGCCCTTTGGTCTCTTCCAACTCCATGATTCTATGATTCTATAATTCTGAGAACACAGTGGGACAGTCTCAATGCTTCAGGTATGGAGCACAAGTCTGAAGTCACAATAGTCCCGTCTCAATCCAGAAGGATTGAGGCAAGGAGCATCAGTGTGAGGTTACAAAGGTCCCGTCTCAATCCTTCAGTCAAAGAGAATCAGCCTAAGTCACAATGGGCCAGTCTCAATCCTTCAGGCAAATGTTATTTTCATTTAAGACCATCCCTATAATTTCAACAAACAAACCCTTTAATGTCTGGTCTAAAGATTTGCAATAATTTATTTTGCAAGGCAGAGAGCCCAGGATAAAAATGAGATCACTCCAAGATTTGAAAGAAAAATGAGGAATAGGTCTTCCAAACTTGCAAAGTTATTATAATGCAAGTGCATTTACATGGATTAAGGACTGGGTAAATTGAAGAGAAAAAAGACTACTAGTTTTAGAAGGTGATGGTCTGGAAAGAGGATGGCATGCATATTTGAGTTAAGAAGGTGTCACAAACTATAAGAATTTCAATAAACATCTAATAAGGAAAGCATTATTTAAAAATTCACCACCAAATCAATGAATGGTTTAGAAAGGATATTAAGGTTGTAGGAACTGAAAAGGAAACAAATGAGTTAGATAAAATTCTATCCCAAGGCAACAAAAACAAACAAACAGATAACCTAAATATATAAGATACTCTTAGATATAGAATTGAAGGAAGAATTGGTTAAATATGGTAAAATGGATGCAAGATACAGGCTGCCAAATGATACTAGAGAGTTGAGAGAAAATAGGGATGAAAAACCTAAAACTTACCGAAAGTGTCCATTTAATAGACAATTATTATAGATTATTCTATAGATGGCACATATCTACATCCAAACTAGCCAAGATTGGGGGAAGTAAGAACAGTGATGGCTGGAAATGCAAACAATCTAACGCCAGATATGATCATATGTGGTGGGAGTGTACTGAAGCAACCCAATTTGGAAGGCAATACATGCTAAAATTCAGGACATTATGCAAAAGGAAATTCAATTTAATCCAAAATTATTTCTACTAAATATTACGGAAGATATAAAAGGGAAATTGGACCAAGAAGAGGAAGGCATTATTTTGTACCTAGTCGCCACAGCTCCCTTGATATACGCGAGACACTGGAAGGAAAGAAGCCTGGACCTGCTTAAAGAATGGATTGTAAAAGCTCATGATTTATCTATAATGGACAAACAAAGGATGGTTATAAATGGGAAAATGGAACAACAATTCAGGAAGAAATGAGAAAAAGGAAATAAGTTATGGAAATGAGAGTTATGAGATTTAAGGCAAAGTATCACAATAGATGAAATAAGCATCAAGCAATTAATCAAAGGAATTAATAATGTAGTGTACCTGTTGCCGTATTGGTTTAACTCCAGAACCATGGGCTCTTAGAGGCAAAGTATCAATGTGCATAATTTGTTGTTGAAAACTGCTGCAGAGGATGTACTTAGAAGATGATACTGCAAACTTAAAAGCAAATTAGAAAATTAGAAAACAATCCTTGAGGTAAGGAGCATCAGCCTGAGGCTGCAATGGGCCAGTCTCCATCCTTCAGGTAAGGAGCATCAGACTGAACTCACAATAGGACAGCCTCCATCCCTCAAGTAAGGAGCATCACATTGAAGTCACAATAGGACAATCTCCATCCTTCAAGTAAGGAGCATCAGACTGAACTCACAATAGGACAGCCTCCATCCTTCAAGTAAGGAGCATCAGATTGAAGTCACAATAGGACAATCTCCATCCTTCAGGTAAGGAGCATCAGACTGAACTCTCAATAGGACAGCCTCCATCCTTCAAGTAAGGAGCATCAGATTGAAGTCACAATAGGACAATCTCCATCCTTCAAGTAAGGAGCATCAGACTGAACTCACAATAGGACAGTCTCCATCCTTCAGGTAAGAATTGTCTGTAGTGATAATTCTCCTGTCTCAATCCTTCAGGCAAGGATCAGCAGCCTGAGGTTGCAAGGGGCCAGTCTAAATCCTTCAAGTAAAGAGCACTATCCTGAAGTAACATCTCAATTCTTCATTCAAGGAGCATCA
>JACSCI010001459.1:0-16319 GCA_016801065.1 Sceloporus tristichus
ATAATAATAATAATAATAATAATAATAATAATAATAATAATAATAATGGCTCTTAAGTTCCAGGAGAAAGAGGAAAGCAAGCACCCAAAAGATCATGCACATAAATTGTCAAAAGAGGCTGCTTCTGCTGCATCCATTTCCCTACATCCCCCAGCTTCGCTCCACAGCCCTATTTCCCTGGGCAATCCTCCTCCTCCTCCTCCTCCTCCTCCTCCTCCTCCTCCTCCCTTCCGACTCTCACCTCCCTCTGCCCTGGCTCCTTCATCCTCCTTCTCATGCTCCATTATAGGATGCCCTCCATGGCTCCCTTCTTCTCATGGCTCCTTCCTCCTTCTCCATCATCACTTTCTCCATTCCCCCCCCCTCCAGCCCAACCAGTCACCCTGATTTCCCCTTTTGCCTTCTGTCACCCTTTGCATCCAGATTCCCCCTTTTCCTTCAGCTTTCCTTCTCCCCCTCCCCTCCAATGAGGGGAGGGAATGCTCTGCCCTCTGGCCTTAATCCCTCCCAGAATTTGCCCCGATCATGATCGAGGGCAAGTTCATATTTAGCGGAACCTGGGTCTTTTAAGAAAAGACAGTTTTTAGCCCAATTTTGGATACACCAGTGTAAGAGGTGTTTCCTTGTGCAAGCCTCGACATGGATTGTGACGGAATTGGGCCCAATATGAACTTCACGTGCAAGATTCGATTTCAGAACCGGTGTAAATGGTAATGTGAATGGCCCCTCTGTCAGAGAGCTCTGATGCCACAATAAACTACAACTCTGAAGATTCCCTAGCACTGAGCCAGGGTAGTAGCTAAAGCAGTCTTGAACTGGATTATTTATGTAGTAAGTTTTGGACCAAAGTGATTATTCCCAGACAGCTTTGAATTAGACGAGTAAAGCAATAAGCATCCGGAATTAATTGTCCTTTTCTATAAAGGTATCCCTATTTAGATTTTTTTTTAATGAAACCTACTGTATCTTCAAATGGAACACTTCCTTTTCAAAGAACAGGATAGTTTATTAATATATTATTAACACTGGAAAATTAAAGTAATTTGAAGGACAGCTCTCTTTCTTGTATACCATATATAACAGTACAGGTGTCACCTTTGACAAGGCTGTCTAGTCGTGTCCAACCATAGGGGACAGTGCTCATCTCCATTCCTAAGCCGAAGAGCCAGCATTGTCAAAGACTACTCTGTCTTTGACAAGTGGTACCTATGTATGTGCTTGCACTTTTACATGCTTTCAAATTGCTACGTTGGCCGAATACCATATATACTAGTCTATAAGTAAAAAAATTGCACCAAAAAACTGACCTCAGAATCCTGGGTCGACTTAAGTATGGGTTAATACGGTTATACTGCTCAGAAAGGTCCTAAAAGAAGTGTCGCCCAACACCTCATTCTCACTACTTTGGTAGCTGCTGCTCAGCCAAGGAGAGAGTGTACAGAGCATACACGTCTGTGTGTGTCCTCCAGCTTTCCAAGAGAGATCTATAATAGCCATTGCCTTTGTAAGGAGAGTCTGTGCATGTGTGTGTGTCCCCTGTCTTTGCTTTCTCAGAGAGATACAAAAGAGCCTTTACAAGAGGAGTGTGTGTGTGTGTGGTGACTGGTACTTCACTGATGCCTTTGCTTTGTCCTTTATATCCTTTGTTACATGCCCCTAAGGTTGTACTCTCAACCTATCCAAAGGTCATACCAAAATCCAAAATTTTTGCCCCCAAACCTGCCCTCAATTGCAAGGTCAACTTATAGAAAAGTATACATGGTGATTATCTCCTCAACTGGTCAATTGTGTATTTAACACATATGAATCCTACATCTATGCAGAGAATTGGTGGGCAGAGGCATCCTCTCTTCTAACCATGCATAAACTGGGTATAATTTGGGGGAGATAAATGTGTGCTTTAGGAATTCACACATGACTGCCTAATGAAAGGGAAACAATCTGTTCATCTCCACTGTTGTTCATGTGTACAAGACACAGATAAACAGCAAAGTGATTTCGTGAAGACAGGACTAGTAAGCAAAGAAACACCAACCAAGCCATACTGCAACACTCCTGATGGGAATGTCCAGACTACTGTGAGATTCTAACATGAAGTCACTACCATGCCACCCTGCACATTTCTAAGCACAGGTAAACCATAGAGGGATACAGTCGATTCAGAGATGTGCCTAGGTGAGTGCAATAAAACAAAATCTGGGACCAGGCAATCCATCATCTGAGTAAATTAATGATGTCTCAGGCCCTGTTCAGATGGCCTGGGGGCGAAATCAAGGTGTCACATCCAGATGACGCATGGCCCAACTCTTACCCCCAGGGTGCCATGATGCCATAGCAACACAGCTATGGCGCCCTTTCCAGGGTGCAAAAAGTAGCCACTTTTTGCGGTTCCTTCTCATGCCTTAAAGGCTGGATTGGCGCCGCAGCATGAGGTTGCCGTGGCCCCAATATGGCTGAAGAAGGGGCGGCTGAAGCCCCTCAGTCATCCATTTAGCACAGCACTATCGTTTAACAGCTAGATTTGCCAAACCACAGATAGCATATGGTCTTAAATCTTGTACAGCTGTTAGCTGACCTGCGGAAATAAAAGAAAAGAGACTGACATACATCCCAAGTGTGGACTGAATTCTTTATGTCTGCAGAGCAATGAGAGGAAAAACAACGTCCTATTACAGAGGATGCAATTTCAGGCTGCTGAGCTTTCCTGCTAACCGTGCAGTGGTAATGACCATCAAAAAGACAGACTTAAACATGAGCAAACATGAAGTGGCTAGCTTAAACAGTGGCTGAGGCCCTACCAGTCACTTTAAGTTCATAAGATCTTTTATAAACTTTTTCATAACTGGGTGGGGAAAATGAAATAAGAGACAGCATTGAGATACACCCTTAAGGATAATACTAAAAAGCCAATAGATTTTCGTGGATATAGAACAAAGCATACTGCAGTGACTAGTGAAAAGGTTTATCTGAAGTACAGCCAAAAAATAGTTATAGAGCAAAATATTACTACTTGGGTTTCCTTGCTACCTTCAGCACTTGTAGAAAACCATAATTTTACAGTGGGTGCATCCACCAAGCAAATCTCCTTCCCAAGCAGTTTGGGCAGATCTCGTAGATGGAAAAAAATCCCTCAGAACATAAAAGCAGCATGGTGATAAAGCCATCACAGAGACAGAAGTGTGACACCTGAGTTGTTCCTAGGTATTTTAAAAACTATCCCTCGAAAAAGAGCGAGAAAAGGAAAATATGCAGTTGCCTTTTACCAGCCACTAAAACTAATGTTGCTTCCAGACAATGGGCCCATCTAACCAGAGTGGAATACCTACTTTTGTGCTATCTAGGTATATACAACCTATGAGCATCTTGCTGAATATTTATTAACTAGGCAGTAGGTAATGGAGAAATGTGTGACATTTCCCAGTTTATAAACAGATCCAGGTTCCCAAGAAGGCAAATAGTATACTAGATCCAGCTGCACAGTTTCGGAAACTCTGTGCAAGAAGAGATGAACAGCCACCAAAGGGAGAAAAGTGAAAATTGAATGGCAATAGTGACATGAAATAAGTGACAATGACAGATGGTGGGGGGAAATCCTCAAGATCTATGGTTGTAAACCAATGGTTCATGATCAGATGTAATAAGTTCCAACAAACAAGCAATATTGGGACTAGTAAAACTTAACCCTGTCTAGTAGCAGCTGATATCTGATCTCAAAGCATGCACTTCCTAAAGACTGGAGCGCAGCTTTGGCGCAGCTTCTGGCCTCTTAGAACGCATGCATCATTTAAACAGCATACCTCCAAAGTGACCTGAAGCAGCTTTATTTTGGCGTGTCTGTATGGGCCCTTTGGCCCTGTATTTCGACCTTTGGAGGATACAAAAAGGAGCCACTTTTTGCGGCTCCTTTTTGCACCCTCCAGAGTCTGGATCATAGCATGAGGTTGCGGCAGCCCCGATCCGGCCAGAAAAGGGACAGCCTCCCACCACCCTTTAGAGGCTGTCTGTAGAGCTCCTTAGAATCTTTCAAAGCAATCCTCCTCAAAATTGTGTTCTAGGGACTGGTTCTGGTCAACAAGACATCAGCTGCTGTCAATCCCTGAAGAGCTTCCAGAAGCCAGCGGGCACAAATATGGTACGGGTCCCTAGCACACTGGGGGGGGGGGCAGTCCCTCCCTTGTCTACACATCAGATACATTAAGAAGCACTGTTTTAGACTTGAGCACCAGTAATTCAAAACCACAGCACTGGCTATGCCAAAGGGGTAGGGTGGGGTTGGAATATAGTTAATTCCTCTTTCCTTCCTCACCAACACATGTCAAAGTCTTATTTTCTGACTCCATTTTTTTTGTCTGTTCTTGAAGGAATAAAAAGATGAAACAAAGAGAATGCTTTCCCTCCTGCCTGCATGCTTCCTCTGCTTCCTACTTTCTTCTTGTGCTGCAAAGGCAGACAAGATGTGTGAATGGGGAAGACTCCAACTGTCTCTTTGCCTCTTGTGAAGTCCCCTTCCTTGCTAGGATCCCAAATGCCATGTTCATTTTGCTTTCCCCTTCAACACTTTTCAGTTCATATAGCCAAAACCAATCAGCCATTAGCTGACTACAGTAAGTTATCACTATTTCATTTCATCACAGCATTCCATTTACTATACACAGACATATTTTAATTCAATAATTAAACTGTGCTCCCCAAGTTGTTTGGGGACTGGGATGGCAGCCTAGTAAATATTCTAACTAGATTCTGGTTTGATATATTTGATTTCTATTTAAATAACACAACTTTTATAAGTATTCCGTTTTATTTTATGACATGCTGTATAAATACTTTAAACATTCCAATAATGAAAAGTATTTGAACGGAAATACTTTTGACAAAGAAAAACAAAACCACAAAGTACACAGAAGCTGCTATCTTACTCAAACTTACCTAGGAGTCACTACTACTTCTGAATAAACATGCATAACCCGAGTATACTCTTATAATATGCTTTAAATGCAATGTGACACTTAACTTGGACATTATTTTTACTAAAATGTGCTTTCTAAATTTTAAGAAACAATGAAAGTAAGGAAATTTTTAATATACTAATTTAGCAACCCCACAGATATTCATGTCCTAAATACCCTAAAGGCACCAGATCCTTTCTGCTCCTGGAAGCTAGGCCAGGTCAGTTAAGTTAATACTTGGATGGGAGACTGCCAACAAATACCAGGTGCTGTAGGCTATGTTTCAGAGGGAGGAACTGGCAAAAACACCTCTAAGTATTCCTTGCCTAAGAAAACCCGATGAAATTCATGAGATTGCTCTAAGTCAATAGGTGATTCTAAGGCGCATGCATGCGCATGCACAGAGATGCTCAATATCTACTTGTGATTTTATGCACACAAAGGGACAGTCATTTTAAAAAGTGACTTTTCAATTTTCCAGAAGCCCAATTTGACAGTTATTTTATCCATTCTGTTGATAATTAATGGAAATGTATTTCTAATGGAAACTTTTCAGAGAGCAGTATCATAGAAGAATTGTTTCTATCAGTGGAAGATGTCTGCTAAGCTCTTTGCAGGAACTAAAGCATATTTTTTTTTAAGGTCCTGTTACCATGTGCTTTTCTGGCATGGAAACGTAATGGAAAGCTTAAGTGTAAGGACAAGAGTCATACAGATCCTTATAAGAGGAGACTTTAACAGCATTATGAATATACAGGAGTGACAGTAGGCCATTTGGCAGCTGCTGCCTGTGGATGGTGACTGGCCTTAATGGAGGAAAACAAAAGCTGCATGGTTAGAAATCAGACATTTGGAATGGTTAGGCAGATAGAGCTAGGTTGGAATTGGCTTTCTTGTATCTTTATTAGCACAAAAATTATAGCATGATAATGGAAAGGGGCATTTTTACAAATACACGAAGTCAGGTAGAGAATGAATGAAGATTCATATAGTTTAGACTGCAAAGTTTCAGAAATAGGATGGAAACATAAAAAAGTAAAAGCAAGTGTACCACATCTTAAATTTTAAAATGGATAGACTGCACAGCTGCTATACAGATGTTTAACTCCACATTTAAAGTTCCTTTCTTCTAGTTTATTTTTATGGGACGTTCTCAGACTTTAAAGTTGACATCTGTTCTTTGACCTTCCTCAATTTAATGTATGTTTTTGTTCTTATTTGTTGTTTCACAAAACTTCTCAATACAATAAATATTTTACATAAAAAAGGTATGAATTGGAGAAGTACTAGCAGAACATGGACAGCCAGAAGTCAAGGCATATCCCGAATAACATGGGTTTAAGTCTTGTTAGCAGAGCCTATAACATGTATTAAAAAACAAATTGAAATAGTAACACGTCTGCAGAATGCTATTCTGGTGTATAAGGATATTTATCAAGACTTACAGTGTTAAATTAGGGGTATACTTGAAGTAATACAGCTGTGTGTGTTATCAAACAATTTGAATTCCATAACAAATAATTTTTTACTATTTAAAATGTAAGTCGAAAAACAGACAAGGAGGCTTATAATAACAGAGTTTTCCCGATTTCAAAAATAAAATCTGCATTTAAGGTTTTAAAAAATCCAAACTTTTAGCAGAAACCAATATGAAAAAGTAAATTATAACAAAGACCATATTTCCAGTTCAAATTGGCATTACTGAAGGAAGCATAGGCAGTTATCTCATCCTGGAGAAAAGTGACCAGTGGGGTCCCACAAGGCTCTGTCCTGGGGCCAATGCTATTCAACATCTTTATCAATGACTTGGATGACAGAATTGGGAGCATACTTATCAAATTTGCAGATGACACCAAATTAGAAGGAATAGCTAATACTCCAGAGGACAGGATCAAAATTCAAGATGACCTGAATATACTAGAAAGCTGGGCCAAAGCTAACAAAATGAAATTCAGCATGGAGAAATGTAAGGTACTGAACTTAAGGTGGAAAAATAAAATGCACAGATATAGAATGGGGACACCTGGCTGAATGAAACTATGTGTGAAAGGGATCTAGGAGTCCAGGCAGACCAGAAGTTGAACATGAGTCAACAGTGCGATGTGGCAGCTAAAAAGGCCAATGCAATTTTAGGCTGCATCAATAAAAGTACAGTGTCTCGATCAAGAGAAGTAATAGTGCCACTCTATTCTGCTTTGGTCAGACCCCACCTGGAATACTGTGTCCAGTTCTGGGCACCACAATTTAAAAAGGACATTGAGAAATTGAAGTGTGTCCAAAGGAGGGCGACCAAAATGGTGAAGAGTCTGGAAACCATGTCCTATGAGGAACGACTTAAGGAGCTGAGGATGTTTAGCCTGGAAAAGAGAACGTTAAGAGGTGATATGATGGCGCTGTTTAAATATTTGAAGGGATGTGATATTGAGGAGGGCGCAAGCTTGTTTTCTGCTGCTCCAGAGACTAGGACCCGGAGCAATGGATGCAAGCTACAGGAAAAGAGATTCTACTCAACATTAGGAGGAACTTCCTGACAGTAAGGGCTGTTCGACAGTGGAACACACTCCCAGGGAGTGTCGGGGATGCTTTGATTGAGATTTCCTGCATGGCAGGGGGTTGGACTGGATGGCCCTTGTGGTCTCTTCCAACTCTACGATTCTATGATTCTATCTAATGAATGCCAATTGTCATGCAAGAACTGTGTATACTCAACTATAAGTCGAAAAAATTATGCTGAAAAATTGATTCTAAAATCCTGGGTCAACTTATATATAAGTCAATATAGTAACATTGCTTAGGAAAGCCCTGAAAGAAGCTCTACCCCATGCCTCTCTCTCCTTGCCTCAGCAGTGATCTCTGAAAGAGCTGCTGAGACAGGGAGCATGTGTGAAAGAGGTTATTAACCTTCTCAATCTGATGTTAAAACCTTCTCTCCTCCTCCTCTTCACCTCATCTCTCCTGTCCATCAAATACTCCATTTTCCTGTTCCTTCCCTTCACAATCCAATGTTTTTCTCCCCATCCTCCTCCTCCCTCCCTCACAGCCAAAGCCCACTTTCCTCCAGTTCCTTCCCTTTTCAATCTGATGTTCAAACGTCCTCCAGCACCAGGGAAGGGTCAGGAGAGGTCCAGAGAAGAAGGAGATTGGGAGTGGTGTTTACCATTTAGATTCTTTGTTGTATGCCCCTATGTTTTACCCTTGACTTATCCACAGGCCCTATCAAAATCCATGATTTTGGCTCCAAAACCTGCCCTAGACTTATGCATGAGGTCGACTTGTACATGAGTATATATGGTAATATACCAAGCACATGTAAGCAATTCCATCTTATAAACCCGAACTGCAGCAGAAATATACCAATAAATAAGCAGTTGATAAGTTGTGAGCACAGGTTGTGAAGCTGCTGAAAATAACAATAATATTCCTCCCTTTATGTTCACAAAACACTACAACTATTGTCACTACTCTAAAATACAATAAAAACATTGGATTTTGAAACTAAAGTTGTAATTGTAGGACCTGCTTTCTAAATGTGCTTTCACATTTTGGGTTTAAAATGTTTTTTAAAAGGTCCGGGATTTGTTTTTACGAAAATGCACAATTATTTTACTTTTTTTAGTGCCAGAGGCCATCTTACTTGCCATGTGCTAATGTATCTCTTGCTGTCATGCTCAGCGTATAGATTTCCCAAAGGAATTAAGCTGGCCTACCTTTGGGCTGATCCAGCATGGCCCTTCTAAGATTTCTATCTTCCAATCACCTCCTTTAGTAGCAGGGGATGTAGAATCTGCAGGTTCTGAAATTGGGTTGGGAACTAAAGGCTGACTGTGGATCAACTCAGCCTTTTTAAGGAAAGGAAATGTGACCCTTTTCCCGTCAGATGGTTGTTATTATGGATCCTCAATAGCCACCTTGGGAACTGTTCTGGGTAGGAGGCAGATTTTATTGAATGCAGAAACCAGTTTGAGTCCTTATGCAACATTTCTGCATAACTTTGAACTACGAAGTTTCAAAACACAGGAACCAAGTATCTCATAGCTTGACAAAATGTCTCAGCGTACTATCTATGCACCATGGCATTTTGTTAGTTTCAAAGCAAAACATACCAAAAAATACAGCCACATAAAAAAGGATGATACAAAGATATTTTAATCTAATGTTTTTCGTATCAAAGGGACTTACATCTAGCTGATCCACAAACAGGGATGCTTATGGAATTCAGTATAAATTCAAATACCAATTTGCATGAGCCATTCATAGAGAAATAAAATGTAGTTCAGAAATCAATGCATTTACTGGCTTTTGCATCTTCTAAATATTCTAACACAATTCTTGGTTCTAAAGTGCATTAAAAGGTGTATAAAATGCATATTTTATAAGAAAATCACATTTTGTTGTTGTGTTCCTTACATTTATAAATGTAACATCTTCAAATTTATTTGAATTTTATTTATTTAGACAAATATCCACCAATTAATGCAGAAAAAGGACAGAACTACAATACATACGATGATAAATATAGGAACTACTTAAAAGCACAGTATCAAGATTTTATTTTATTTTTTTAATTTTAAAAAAATCAGTTTAAAATAATGTCAATTGAAATATAATCTGATTTCAAGACAAAGGAATACATACTGTATCTACTCATGTATAAATCTAGAAATTTAGGCCAAAAATCTGACCCAAAAAACCTGAGTTGGCTTATTTTTAACTCTTATTTTAAAAAGGAACCATCCCTGGTGAAAGACAAGAGGGTAATTTGTCCTGGAAGCACTGACAGTGATGCCGAACCTAAGACACGCGTGCCAGAGGTGGCACTCAGAGCCCTCTCTGTGGGCACACATCCTTTCACCCTAGCACAGAGTTTTCCAGAGTATCTTACTAGAAAGCCAGAGGGACGTGGCACTTTGGAATAAATAAATGAGGTCTGGGTTGCAGTTTGGGCACTCGGTCTATAAAAGGTTCACCATCAGTCTCTCATCCGTCCAGCATTTAAGGTAAACACAAACAGTTGAGCCTGCTGTAATTTTGTAAGTTCTTTGGCATAGCTTTCCATTGCTTCATCCTTTAGATCCTTTGTTACATGCCCCTAAGTTTGGCCCTCGACTTATCCATGGGTCATATCAAAAGCCATAATTTTTGGCCCCCAAACCTACTCAAGTATATGCGGTATGATAAATTGTATGCATGTACAGAAACCATCAGCCCCTTGAAAAGAAAACTGAATGCTATCAAATACTATGTTTGGATTATTGTATCTTGACTTATATTCATGATATTGATGAGCCTTTTTTGTTGCAGATGTTGCTTCTTCAGTCCTTCCTTTGGGGGACAACAAGGCAGGAAGTGTTATAGCTTCCTATTTGTCTGAATGGGGAAACTATAATTAATCAATAACTTCCTGGTTTGTCTGCTAACGCATTGTCAAAGGGTTCATTCATATCTTGGCTTATTAAGCTACATTTGTGGAATCACCCCCTTTTTGCAGAAAGCATTTCACCGTTCTGTTCTGACAATTATAGCTTGGCTGAGCAACTCAGTTGGCACACTGCGGGAAAGATTACAAATCACAGTCTAGACTTTCGAGGAGACATGCTGCTGCTTTTATTATACGCTACTTTAATGATCACATGCATATTGCTAAGTTATGCAATACTAGAACACTTTTGGGAATGATTAAATTTCTGCCTGAATCTCAGGACATATTGTTCAGTATTAATGCATATATTTACTAACAGATCTTCTAAAAGTGGGCAAAGATGCAATAAACAAAGTTTAATAAATCCATCATGACAAGACTATTTATAACAACAATTAAGAGTATTCTGACATTATTTAGACCCATTTGCAGAATTCATGTTCTCACCAGAGCCCAATTAAATCTTCCTGTCATAGGAGCTATATCAATACAGCATAAGACCAGTTGTACAACTGATCATTTGACCTAAACATGTATTATGCAATCTTTCAGCTTTTGCAGCCAAGATTCTAAAACTGAACAATACATCAATGCATGTGACAGAAAGCCTTCCTACTTGTAAAACACAAGAATAATCCTAGAATATCACAACACACACTACAATGACCATGAAAAAACAACAATCCAGCACTGTAATTCCTGGCAAGTGGAGAAAAAAAGCAACAAATCATACAAGGCTTAGAAATCGTGCAGCTGATCGCGTATGGTAAGAACTCTCTCTAAACATTCAGGTCAGGCTTTACAATAGTTGCTTATTTCTTTCGAACCACAAGTGTCTAATGCAGGCAAGTTAGTTAAAAACAAAGAAACTGTAAACTACAGTGGACGCTCCACATTCGCTAGGGTTAGGGGCACAGGACCCCATGAAAATGGAAAAACCCAAAATAATAAAAATATACTATTTTTTAACCTAAGAGAACACTTCTCTAGGAAGCTCTAGGTCCTCCAGGTCAACTCTATGATTAACATCTGCCAAAGGTTTACCAGAGAAGTGTACTGGAAGATCTACAAATGCCTAAGCAAGTGTTCTCTCTAAGAATCACTAGGTCCTTCCATGTGATTTTTGGTGGACTCTGGACCACACAGTCATGCTGGAGGACCTAGAGATTCCCAGAGAAGGTATTAATCAAATCTGTGAATAATCAAAGCCACAAAAGTTAAAACAGCAAATGTGGAGGGCTGACTGTAGTAATTTTTATGTAGAGATCTTGTATCACCTTTTAGACTAACTGAAAGAAAGAAGTAGGAACGTTGGGTACTTACCGTGACACGTTCATTTCCTGCAGAGAAGGGTCCTGGCATCCTGTAATCTGGGGTTAGCTCCTCCTATTTGCTCCTGTAGGCAGGGACAATAAACAAAAGACCGGCCCCTATATAGGGAGGAGCTAGCCCCCCTGAGCCTCAGTCAATAACAAGCCAAGCGACTAGTAAGGTAATCAAGGAACTGAACTTCAGTAACCTCAGCTAAGGGTTAACTAGAACACCTTAGAAAAAACTAGTCCAAGAACAAAAAGAACTCAGAATACCAAACCAGCAACAACAAGAAGAACCAGGCAGGTCCACCAACAGGCAGCCAGGGTCAGAGGCCGCAGGCAGCACCCGGGTGGGCAGGATGCCAGGACCCTTCTCTGCAGGAAATGAACGTGTCACGGTAAGTACCCAACGTTCCTTTTCCCAGCAGAGAGGGTCCTGTCCTCCTGTAATCTGGGATTTACAAAAGCCCTCTTGAACTGGGAGGGAGGTGCTGCTAGGAGACTGTGGCCCCCGACCCAATCTGTTGGAGGAACCTCCTTTCAAATGACGCCTCTGCTGACTGAGACACGTCCAGTTTGTAATGTCTTATGAAGGTCGAAGGCGACTTCCATGTGGCCACCCTGCAAATATCTGACAGGGAGGCGCTAGTGGTCAAGGCCACAGAGGTAAATGCACTCCTGGTTGAGTGCACCATCAACCCCTCGGGTGGAGTGAGATCCAGAGTTCAGTAGCTCTTTTGAATACAAGACCTGATTCACCTACTCAGAGTCGAGACTGGTACCTTGTACCCCAAAGAGCCCAGGCGAAAGGAAAAGAACATCTCAGATGACCTTAAGGTTGAAGTCCTCTTGATGTAGATTTTGAGGGCTCTGCACACATCCAATGTGTGCCAGGTCTTTTCCAAGTCATTCTTAGGACTGGGGCAGAATGAAGGCAGGAGAATGTCCTGTGACACCTGAAAGGCTGAGTTGACCCCAGGCACAAAGGTAGGGTCTGGACGAAGGCACACTGAGACAGGCCTAAAATACACAAGTCTTTACGTACCGACAGGGCCCCAGCTCTGACACCCATCTGGCGAAGGGAATGGCCGTGAGAAAGATGACCTTGAGGGAGAGGTGTTCGAGGAAGGCCTCCCAAAGGGACTTGATCGGCCCAACCATCAGAGCCTCTAAGACCGTGTTCACATCCCAGATGGAAGACGATGTCTGGTGGGCAGGCCCTGTTGGAAAACTGCCCTCAACAGCCTCTTAATGTGAGGATGGCTGCCATTCTAGCTGCTCTCGTATGGAGCAGAAACGACGTGATGGCAGACACCTGGCTTATAACCATGTAGGTCAAGTCCCTTCTTAATGTCATCTTGGATGGACTATAGCAGGTCAGCCACTGAAAACCTGAAGCAGTTGATGAGAACTTGCCTAAGCAGTGGATTATGTGATCAATCAGAATAGAACCTGATCTAATCTGGACCTATGGCAGCTTCCAGCCCACCACTGATCACCTTGTCAACTGTTTATAGCAATGAAGGTGATATTAAGGTGATTTCATTTGTAGTAATTAAGACTTACCATTCTGAAAGAGGAATGTTAATGTCTGACTTACAATTAAAATTTCAAAACAATGTGCAGTTCTTTACTGGAACATCTGTGAACCTGTGTAAAATAAGACTAATCCCATGGTTAGGCAAAGAAGACCCTGGGTTAACCTTTATCTCGCAGACATTGGTGAGTCCATGTAGAAGCATAGATGCACTCTGTGTTAACAGGGCATGTGGTCAGAATTAAGTCTGATTTCATCTGAGGATGAACTAGTCTAGAGGCTTCAAAAATCACCCCAACTCCATGTAGCAGGCTATCCTCAACCTGTATGAAGGCTGAGGGGTCTCTCGGCTAAATGAACTGCTGATTAAGGACACATGAAATGGGAACAGGGGGCTTGGCAAGGATAGCCCTCTGGTATCTAATTTTGAGGAGAGAGTTTTCTCCACAAAAGGGATCTGTCAAAGGAACACAAACCTAAATTTAAAATAGTATAGTGGGCCCTCAATATGTACTGGAGTTGGATTTAGGACTTTGCATGGATACCAAATCCATGGAAGCTCAAGGCACATAAAATATAATCACATAGTAAAAGGGAGTCTCCTATATAAATAGTAAAACCATAAAACCATAGAATCATGGAGTTGGATGAGACCACAAGGACCATCAAGTCCAACCCCTTGCCATGCAGGAAATCACAATCAAAGCATGCCCAACAATATGCAAAGGAATTTGTAGCTTCCTGAGACCACTAAAAGAAAAGGATTGGCAGCCTGACCCTTCATGGCCTTGAGCCCAATTCATCATATGCAAGATAGACCTTGTTACAATAGGCCTATCCAGGGCAGGGAGCAGTAGAATGGCAAGCCCATCAGCAGGCATTCTTATTTAAAATGTAACTATCTAGACAAGGTAAGAGGCAATTGTGGTCTTTGTGGCAGAGTCCTCAGGGCTCTGTAGGATGTCTGAATAGGATTTGAAGCAACCTCTTAGCAGAAAAAACTGACTATATTGTTTTAAAACACTCATGGAGGAAGGGGGGGTTTCTCCCCCCCATGGAGTCTGTTTGTCTGTTTGTTTTTGATAAAGAGTTTTTCTTAACCCCCTGTATTAGTGAGAACCATCTCATGGAAGAAACTGTGTTGTTTTTTTTTGTTTCTTTAGTTTCTTCCCTTTAACAGACATTTCTCCAAGAAAGAAGGGAAGGCAAGGGGAGCCACATCTTTTGAGGTTAGCTGACTGAGGTGCACTGTTTTATAACAGGAACATAATCCTTTTGCCACTAAAAAGGAGTTTGGTTGGTCACCTTAATCCAATATATCTCTCACCTCATATGAGATGTTTTTACCAAAGATCCTCAATGCATGTAAGCATTAGAGGTTTGCTGAGTGACCAGAGACCTTCTCCTTGCTTGAGTCACCCTGTTTATAAGCATTTAAATGAATCTGTATTGTTAAAGCTTATGCTCTTAATGAGAAGTGCTATGGCTGACAACAGTTTGTACAAAGGAGGTAGAACCATGTGTTCATCCTATGTCTTTGGCTGTTATACCTAAGGCAAAAAAGGCTCTGGACCTAATGGAGACCCATGAGGAGGCAAGAAGGGTCATCAAGTGGCTTTATGGCTAGCCCCTCCCTTGAAGAATTAGTTTCCAGGCATCTTCTCTGGCCTGGAAAAAGGAGAGGGGGGTGAGCAGAAACAGCACAACTCAAACCTCATGTGCTAACAGTAATAAAATGAACACCAGAAAGGTTAACCAGTATCTCTTGTAAATCTGAGCCCCCAGCCCTGTTGCTGTGGGGGCTCTCCCCTCCATGCTTTGCCCCATCAAGGGAGGCTGCCTGGGCAGTGGCTTCTTCCAGGCACTGAGGAAACTGCTCCTGGGTTAGCAGTGACTGAAGACCATTGCTAATCATGGGTAGATAGCTGCATATGGCCTGTAGTGTAGCCCTGATACTCACAGGGCACTTTGTTTTATTTATGTTTAAAACAGCCCCAACTTCAAGCTGGGGTTACAGCTTAGCCCTTTTAATTTCAGGCAGGCTTTATAGTAACCTGGCTGCATTACAGAAGCTAGCTTGGTCCTCAACTCCCTCCCACTTGCATAGGTAGCTGGGAAGGGCAGAGGGACTGATGTGGGACATGGCTCTACATTTACCTGAGGTAAGTCTGTGCCCTGAGAAAGGAGAATCTCTGATGGAAAGGAGAGGCCAAGCACTCGAGCTGCTCTCTCAAGAGTGCCACGCTTTGGGGCAGCCAAACAATTGGGGGTGAAGGGAACTCTCCACCCATGATATCCACAAATGGTTTACCCCTTTTTGTTGTTGTAATTTTTTGGGAGGGAACACAGGAGGATTTGTATCCATGTGGTCTCTCCAAGAGTCCTTGGGTTGGAAGAGATTCCAAGGGCCATCCAGCCCAACCCCATTCTGCCATGCAGGAACTCTCAATCAAAGCATAGCCGATAGATGGTCCTCCAGCCTCTGTTTAGAAGTGGGTGGCAGAGGCCATGCTCTCTCTGGGGAGGACATGAAGCCATTTTGTGCTTTGTTGTGGGATGCTCTGTGGCAGCCAAAAAAAGACCATTTTAGAGTTGGAAGCTTCAGCTCCTGCTGGGCCAATTCTAGCTTCCTTTACAGCCATGTGTCTGTGCAACACAGAGGAGGAATCCTCTGCTTCCTTACACACCATCTCATTATAAGAATTCAAAAGGAATGTGTAGGAGCCCTGGCAACACCACCATGTGTTTCCCAGACTGCAAAAGGATCCCTCACACCTGTTAGGGTCCTGGGTGCCATTGGGGCCAGAGATGGGAAGGAAGGGGGGAGACCAAGGGTTAATGCCCCCATCTGCCCTCCTGGCAGAGTCCCAAACCTTATGCTAGGCATAGTGCCTGCAATGGCCATGGCAGAGGCCTCATGGCAATGCCTGCCCTGAGCGAGGGCATTAGATCTGGCAAAGGTTCTTTGGTGGCTAGAGAGAGAGGGCCCCTGGTACTCACCGTTCTCCTGTGACTTCTGGCTGGCTTGCCTCTCTGACCTTGGCCATTTCAGGCTGTGCAGAGGTGATGCAGAGAAATCCTTGCCATGGCTTTTGGCTGGCCTG
>JACSCI010001460.1:0-16318 GCA_016801065.1 Sceloporus tristichus
ATAATAATAATAATAATAATAATAATAATAATAATAATAATAATAATGGCTCTTAAGTTCCAGGAGAAAGAGGAAAGCAAGCACCCAAAAGATCATGCACATAAATTGTCAAAAGAGGCTGCTTCTGCTGCATCCATTTCCCTACATCCCCCAGCTTCGCTCCACAGCCCTATTTCCCTGGGCAATCCTCCTCCTCCTCCTCCTCCTCCTCCTCCTCCTCCTCCTCCCTTCCGACTCTCACCTCCCTCTGCCCTGGCTCCTTCATCCTCCTTCTCATGCTCCATTATAGGATGCCCTCCATGGCTCCCTTCTTCTCATGGCTCCTTCCTCCTTCTCCATCATCACTTTCTCCATTCCCCCCCCTCCAGCCCAACCAGTCACCCTGATTTCCCCTTTTGCCTTCTGTCACCCTTTGCATCCAGATTCCCCCTTTTCCTTCAGCTTTCCTTCTCCCCCTCCCCTCCAATGAGGGGAGGGAATGCTCTGCCCTCTGGCCTTAATCCCTCCCAGAATTTGCCCCGATCATGATCGAGGGCAAGTTCATATTTAGCGGAACCTGGGTCTTTTAAGAAAAGACAGTTTTTAGCCCAATTTTGGATACACCAGTGTAAGAGGTGTTTCCTTGTGCAAGCCTCGACATGGATTGTGACGGAATTGGGCCCAATATGAACTTCACGTGCAAGATTCGATTTCAGAACCGGTGTAAATGGTAATGTGAATGGCCCCTCTGTCAGAGAGCTCTGATGCCACAATAAACTACAACTCTGAAGATTCCCTAGCACTGAGCCAGGGTAGTAGCTAAAGCAGTCTTGAACTGGATTATTTATGTAGTAAGTTTTGGACCAAAGTGATTATTCCCAGACAGCTTTGAATTAGACGAGTAAAGCAATAAGCATCCGGAATTAATTGTCCTTTTCTATAAAGGTATCCCTATTTAGATTTTTTTTTAATGAAACCTACTGTATCTTCAAATGGAACACTTCCTTTTCAAAGAACAGGATAGTTTATTAATATATTATTAACACTGGAAAATTAAAGTAATTTGAAGGACAGCTCTCTTTCTTGTATACCATATATAACAGTACAGGTGTCACCTTTGACAAGGCTGTCTAGTCGTGTCCAACCATAGGGGACAGTGCTCATCTCCATTCCTAAGCCGAAGAGCCAGCATTGTCAAAGACTACTCTGTCTTTGACAAGTGGTACCTATGTATGTGCTTGCACTTTTACATGCTTTCAAATTGCTACGTTGGCCGAATACCATATATACTAGTCTATAAGTAAAAAAATTGCACCAAAAAACTGACCTCAGAATCCTGGGTCGACTTAAGTATGGGTTAATACGGTTATACTGCTCAGAAAGGTCCTAAAAGAAGTGTCGCCCAACACCTCATTCTCACTACTTTGGTAGCTGCTGCTCAGCCAAGGAGAGAGTGTACAGAGCATACACGTCTGTGTGTGTCCTCCAGCTTTCCAAGAGAGATCTATAATAGCCATTGCCTTTGTAAGGAGAGTCTGTGCATGTGTGTGTGTCCCCTGTCTTTGCTTTCTCAGAGAGATACAAAAGAGCCTTTACAAGAGGAGTGTGTGTGTGTGTGGTGACTGGTACTTCACTGATGCCTTTGCTTTGTCCTTTATATCCTTTGTTACATGCCCCTAAGGTTGTACTCTCAACCTATCCAAAGGTCATACCAAAATCCAAAATTTTTGCCCCCAAACCTGCCCTCAATTGCAAGGTCAACTTATAGAAAAGTATACATGGTGATTATCTCCTCAACTGGTCAATTGTGTATTTAACACATATGAATCCTACATCTATGCAGAGAATTGGTGGGCAGAGGCATCCTCTCTTCTAACCATGCATAAACTGGGTATAATTTGGGGGAGATAAATGTGTGCTTTAGGAATTCACACATGACTGCCTAATGAAAGGGAAACAATCTGTTCATCTCCACTGTTGTTCATGTGTACAAGACACAGATAAACAGCAAAGTGATTTCGTGAAGACAGGACTAGTAAGCAAAGAAACACCAACCAAGCCATACTGCAACACTCCTGATGGGAATGTCCAGACTACTGTGAGATTCTAACATGAAGTCACTACCATGCCACCCTGCACATTTCTAAGCACAGGTAAACCATAGAGGGATACAGTCGATTCAGAGATGTGCCTAGGTGAGTGCAATAAAACAAAATCTGGGACCAGGCAATCCATCATCTGAGTAAATTAATGATGTCTCAGGCCCTGTTCAGATGGCCTGGGGGCGAAATCAAGGTGTCACATCCAGATGACGCATGGCCCAACTCTTACCCCCAGGGTGCCATGATGCCATAGCAACACAGCTATGGCGCCCTTTCCAGGGTGCAAAAAGTAGCCACTTTTTGCGGTTCCTTCTCATGCCTTAAAGGCTGGATTGGCGCCGCAGCATGAGGTTGCCGTGGCCCCAATATGGCTGAAGAAGGGGCGGCTGAAGCCCCTCAGTCATCCATTTAGCACAGCACTATCGTTTAACAGCTAGATTTGCCAAACCACAGATAGCATATGGTCTTAAATCTTGTACAGCTGTTAGCTGACCTGCGGAAATAAAAGAAAAGAGACTGACATACATCCCAAGTGTGGACTGAATTCTTTATGTCTGCAGAGCAATGAGAGGAAAAACAACGTCCTATTACAGAGGATGCAATTTCAGGCTGCTGAGCTTTCCTGCTAACCGTGCAGTGGTAATGACCATCAAAAAGACAGACTTAAACATGAGCAAACATGAAGTGGCTAGCTTAAACAGTGGCTGAGGCCCTACCAGTCACTTTAAGTTCATAAGATCTTTTATAAACTTTTTCATAACTGGGTGGGGAAAATGAAATAAGAGACAGCATTGAGATACACCCTTAAGGATAATACTAAAAAGCCAATAGATTTTCGTGGATATAGAACAAAGCATACTGCAGTGACTAGTGAAAAGGTTTATCTGAAGTACAGCCAAAAAATAGTTATAGAGCAAAATATTACTACTTGGGTTTCCTTGCTACCTTCAGCACTTGTAGAAAACCATAATTTTACAGTGGGTGCATCCACCAAGCAAATCTCCTTCCCAAGCAGTTTGGGCAGATCTCGTAGATGGAAAAAAATCCCTCAGAACATAAAAGCAGCATGGTGATAAAGCCATCACAGAGACAGAAGTGTGACACCTGAGTTGTTCCTAGGTATTTTAAAAACTATCCCTCGAAAAAGAGCGAGAAAAGGAAAATATGCAGTTGCCTTTTACCAGCCACTAAAACTAATGTTGCTTCCAGACAATGGGCCCATCTAACCAGAGTGGAATACCTACTTTTGTGCTATCTAGGTATATACAACCTATGAGCATCTTGCTGAATATTTATTAACTAGGCAGTAGGTAATGGAGAAATGTGTGACATTTCCCAGTTTATAAACAGATCCAGGTTCCCAAGAAGGCAAATAGTATACTAGATCCAGCTGCACAGTTTCGGAAACTCTGTGCAAGAAGAGATGAACAGCCACCAAAGGGAGAAAAGTGAAAATTGAATGGCAATAGTGACATGAAATAAGTGACAATGACAGATGGTGGGGGGAAATCCTCAAGATCTATGGTTGTAAACCAATGGTTCATGATCAGATGTAATAAGTTCCAACAAACAAGCAATATTGGGACTAGTAAAACTTAACCCTGTCTAGTAGCAGCTGATATCTGATCTCAAAGCATGCACTTCCTAAAGACTGGAGCGCAGCTTTGGCGCAGCTTCTGGCCTCTTAGAACGCATGCATCATTTAAACAGCATACCTCCAAAGTGACCTGAAGCAGCTTTATTTTGGCGTGTCTGTATGGGCCCTTTGGCCCTGTATTTCGACCTTTGGAGGATACAAAAAGGAGCCACTTTTTGCGGCTCCTTTTTGCACCCTCCAGAGTCTGGATCATAGCATGAGGTTGCGGCAGCCCCGATCCGGCCAGAAAAGGGACAGCCTCCCACCACCCTTTAGAGGCTGTCTGTAGAGCTCCTTAGAATCTTTCAAAGCAATCCTCCTCAAAATTGTGTTCTAGGGACTGGTTCTGGTCAACAAGACATCAGCTGCTGTCAATCCCTGAAGAGCTTCCAGAAGCCAGCGGGCACAAATATGGTACGGGTCCCTAGCACACTGGGGGGGGGGGGCAGTCCCTCCCTTGTCTACACATCAGATACATTAAGAAGCACTGTTTTAGACTTGAGCACCAGTAATTCAAAACCACAGCACTGGCTATGCCAAAGGGGTAGGGTGGGGTTGGAATATAGTTAATTCCTCTTTCCTTCCTCACCAACACATGTCAAAGTCTTATTTTCTGACTCCATTTTTTTTGTCTGTTCTTGAAGGAATAAAAAGATGAAACAAAGAGAATGCTTTCCCTCCTGCCTGCATGCTTCCTCTGCTTCCTACTTTCTTCTTGTGCTGCAAAGGCAGACAAGATGTGTGAATGGGGAAGACTCCAACTGTCTCTTTGCCTCTTGTGAAGTCCCCTTCCTTGCTAGGATCCCAAATGCCATGTTCATTTTGCTTTCCCCTTCAACACTTTTCAGTTCATATAGCCAAAACCAATCAGCCATTAGCTGACTACAGTAAGTTATCACTATTTCATTTCATCACAGCATTCCATTTACTATACACAGACATATTTTAATTCAATAATTAAACTGTGCTCCCCAAGTTGTTTGGGGACTGGGATGGCAGCCTAGTAAATATTCTAACTAGATTCTGGTTTGATATATTTGATTTCTATTTAAATAACACAACTTTTATAAGTATTCCGTTTTATTTTATGACATGCTGTATAAATACTTTAAACATTCCAATAATGAAAAGTATTTGAACGGAAATACTTTTGACAAAGAAAAACAAAACCACAAAGTACACAGAAGCTGCTATCTTACTCAAACTTACCTAGGAGTCACTACTACTTCTGAATAAACATGCATAACCCGAGTATACTCTTATAATATGCTTTAAATGCAATGTGACACTTAACTTGGACATTATTTTTACTAAAATGTGCTTTCTAAATTTTAAGAAACAATGAAAGTAAGGAAATTTTTAATATACTAATTTAGCAACCCCACAGATATTCATGTCCTAAATACCCTAAAGGCACCAGATCCTTTCTGCTCCTGGAAGCTAGGCCAGGTCAGTTAAGTTAATACTTGGATGGGAGACTGCCAACAAATACCAGGTGCTGTAGGCTATGTTTCAGAGGGAGGAACTGGCAAAAACACCTCTAAGTATTCCTTGCCTAAGAAAACCCGATGAAATTCATGAGATTGCTCTAAGTCAATAGGTGATTCTAAGGCGCATGCATGCGCATGCACAGAGATGCTCAATATCTACTTGTGATTTTATGCACACAAAGGGACAGTCATTTTAAAAAGTGACTTTTCAATTTTCCAGAAGCCCAATTTGACAGTTATTTTATCCATTCTGTTGATAATTAATGGAAATGTATTTCTAATGGAAACTTTTCAGAGAGCAGTATCATAGAAGAATTGTTTCTATCAGTGGAAGATGTCTGCTAAGCTCTTTGCAGGAACTAAAGCATATTTTTTTTTAAGGTCCTGTTACCATGTGCTTTTCTGGCATGGAAACGTAATGGAAAGCTTAAGTGTAAGGACAAGAGTCATACAGATCCTTATAAGAGGAGACTTTAACAGCATTATGAATATACAGGAGTGACAGTAGGCCATTTGGCAGCTGCTGCCTGTGGATGGTGACTGGCCTTAATGGAGGAAAACAAAAGCTGCATGGTTAGAAATCAGACATTTGGAATGGTTAGGCAGATAGAGCTAGGTTGGAATTGGCTTTCTTGTATCTTTATTAGCACAAAAATTATAGCATGATAATGGAAAGGGGCATTTTTACAAATACACGAAGTCAGGTAGAGAATGAATGAAGATTCATATAGTTTAGACTGCAAAGTTTCAGAAATAGGATGGAAACATAAAAAAGTAAAAGCAAGTGTACCACATCTTAAATTTTAAAATGGATAGACTGCACAGCTGCTATACAGATGTTTAACTCCACATTTAAAGTTCCTTTCTTCTAGTTTATTTTTATGGGACGTTCTCAGACTTTAAAGTTGACATCTGTTCTTTGACCTTCCTCAATTTAATGTATGTTTTTGTTCTTATTTGTTGTTTCACAAAACTTCTCAATACAATAAATATTTTACATAAAAAAGGTATGAATTGGAGAAGTACTAGCAGAACATGGACAGCCAGAAGTCAAGGCATATCCCGAATAACATGGGTTTAAGTCTTGTTAGCAGAGCCTATAACATGTATTAAAAAACAAATTGAAATAGTAACACGTCTGCAGAATGCTATTCTGGTGTATAAGGATATTTATCAAGACTTACAGTGTTAAATTAGGGGTATACTTGAAGTAATACAGCTGTGTGTGTTATCAAACAATTTGAATTCCATAACAAATAATTTTTTACTATTTAAAATGTAAGTCGAAAAACAGACAAGGAGGCTTATAATAACAGAGTTTTCCCGATTTCAAAAATAAAATCTGCATTTAAGGTTTTAAAAAATCCAAACTTTTAGCAGAAACCAATATGAAAAAGTAAATTATAACAAAGACCATATTTCCAGTTCAAATTGGCATTACTGAAGGAAGCATAGGCAGTTATCTCATCCTGGAGAAAAGTGACCAGTGGGGTCCCACAAGGCTCTGTCCTGGGGCCAATGCTATTCAACATCTTTATCAATGACTTGGATGACAGAATTGGGAGCATACTTATCAAATTTGCAGATGACACCAAATTAGAAGGAATAGCTAATACTCCAGAGGACAGGATCAAAATTCAAGATGACCTGAATATACTAGAAAGCTGGGCCAAAGCTAACAAAATGAAATTCAGCATGGAGAAATGTAAGGTACTGAACTTAAGGTGGAAAAATAAAATGCACAGATATAGAATGGGGACACCTGGCTGAATGAAACTATGTGTGAAAGGGATCTAGGAGTCCAGGCAGACCAGAAGTTGAACATGAGTCAACAGTGCGATGTGGCAGCTAAAAAGGCCAATGCAATTTTAGGCTGCATCAATAAAAGTACAGTGTCTCGATCAAGAGAAGTAATAGTGCCACTCTATTCTGCTTTGGTCAGACCCCACCTGGAATACTGTGTCCAGTTCTGGGCACCACAATTTAAAAAGGACATTGAGAAATTGAAGTGTGTCCAAAGGAGGGCGACCAAAATGGTGAAGAGTCTGGAAACCATGTCCTATGAGGAACGACTTAAGGAGCTGAGGATGTTTAGCCTGGAAAAGAGAACGTTAAGAGGTGATATGATGGCGCTGTTTAAATATTTGAAGGGATGTGATATTGAGGAGGGCGCAAGCTTGTTTTCTGCTGCTCCAGAGACTAGGACCCGGAGCAATGGATGCAAGCTACAGGAAAAGAGATTCTACTCAACATTAGGAGGAACTTCCTGACAGTAAGGGCTGTTCGACAGTGGAACACACTCCCAGGGAGTGTCGGGGATGCTTTGATTGAGATTTCCTGCATGGCAGGGGGTTGGACTGGATGGCCCTTGTGGTCTCTTCCAACTCTACGATTCTATGATTCTATCTAATGAATGCCAATTGTCATGCAAGAACTGTGTATACTCAACTATAAGTCGAAAAAATTATGCTGAAAAATTGATTCTAAAATCCTGGGTCAACTTATATATAAGTCAATATAGTAACATTGCTTAGGAAAGCCCTGAAAGAAGCTCTACCCCATGCCTCTCTCTCCTTGCCTCAGCAGTGATCTCTGAAAGAGCTGCTGAGACAGGGAGCATGTGTGAAAGAGGTTATTAACCTTCTCAATCTGATGTTAAAACCTTCTCTCCTCCTCCTCTTCACCTCATCTCTCCTGTCCATCAAATACTCCATTTTCCTGTTCCTTCCCTTCACAATCCAATGTTTTTCTCCCCATCCTCCTCCTCCCTCCCTCACAGCCAAAGCCCACTTTCCTCCAGTTCCTTCCCTTTTCAATCTGATGTTCAAACGTCCTCCAGCACCAGGGAAGGGTCAGGAGAGGTCCAGAGAAGAAGGAGATTGGGAGTGGTGTTTACCATTTAGATTCTTTGTTGTATGCCCCTATGTTTTACCCTTGACTTATCCACAGGCCCTATCAAAATCCATGATTTTGGCTCCAAAACCTGCCCTAGACTTATGCATGAGGTCGACTTGTACATGAGTATATATGGTAATATACCAAGCACATGTAAGCAATTCCATCTTATAAACCCGAACTGCAGCAGAAATATACCAATAAATAAGCAGTTGATAAGTTGTGAGCACAGGTTGTGAAGCTGCTGAAAATAACAATAATATTCCTCCCTTTATGTTCACAAAACACTACAACTATTGTCACTACTCTAAAATACAATAAAAACATTGGATTTTGAAACTAAAGTTGTAATTGTAGGACCTGCTTTCTAAATGTGCTTTCACATTTTGGGTTTAAAATGTTTTTTAAAAGGTCCGGGATTTGTTTTTACGAAAATGCACAATTATTTTACTTTTTTTAGTGCCAGAGGCCATCTTACTTGCCATGTGCTAATGTATCTCTTGCTGTCATGCTCAGCGTATAGATTTCCCAAAGGAATTAAGCTGGCCTACCTTTGGGCTGATCCAGCATGGCCCTTCTAAGATTTCTATCTTCCAATCACCTCCTTTAGTAGCAGGGGATGTAGAATCTGCAGGTTCTGAAATTGGGTTGGGAACTAAAGGCTGACTGTGGATCAACTCAGCCTTTTTAAGGAAAGGAAATGTGACCCTTTTCCCGTCAGATGGTTGTTATTATGGATCCTCAATAGCCACCTTGGGAACTGTTCTGGGTAGGAGGCAGATTTTATTGAATGCAGAAACCAGTTTGAGTCCTTATGCAACATTTCTGCATAACTTTGAACTACGAAGTTTCAAAACACAGGAACCAAGTATCTCATAGCTTGACAAAATGTCTCAGCGTACTATCTATGCACCATGGCATTTTGTTAGTTTCAAAGCAAAACATACCAAAAAATACAGCCACATAAAAAAGGATGATACAAAGATATTTTAATCTAATGTTTTTCGTATCAAAGGGACTTACATCTAGCTGATCCACAAACAGGGATGCTTATGGAATTCAGTATAAATTCAAATACCAATTTGCATGAGCCATTCATAGAGAAATAAAATGTAGTTCAGAAATCAATGCATTTACTGGCTTTTGCATCTTCTAAATATTCTAACACAATTCTTGGTTCTAAAGTGCATTAAAAGGTGTATAAAATGCATATTTTATAAGAAAATCACATTTTGTTGTTGTGTTCCTTACATTTATAAATGTAACATCTTCAAATTTATTTGAATTTTATTTATTTAGACAAATATCCACCAATTAATGCAGAAAAAGGACAGAACTACAATACATACGATGATAAATATAGGAACTACTTAAAAGCACAGTATCAAGATTTTATTTTATTTTTTTAATTTTAAAAAAATCAGTTTAAAATAATGTCAATTGAAATATAATCTGATTTCAAGACAAAGGAATACATACTGTATCTACTCATGTATAAATCTAGAAATTTAGGCCAAAAATCTGACCCAAAAAACCTGAGTTGGCTTATTTTTAACTCTTATTTTAAAAAGGAACCATCCCTGGTGAAAGACAAGAGGGTAATTTGTCCTGGAAGCACTGACAGTGATGCCGAACCTAAGACACGCGTGCCAGAGGTGGCACTCAGAGCCCTCTCTGTGGGCACACATCCTTTCACCCTAGCACAGAGTTTTCCAGAGTATCTTACTAGAAAGCCAGAGGGACGTGGCACTTTGGAATAAATAAATGAGGTCTGGGTTGCAGTTTGGGCACTCGGTCTATAAAAGGTTCACCATCAGTCTCTCATCCGTCCAGCATTTAAGGTAAACACAAACAGTTGAGCCTGCTGTAATTTTGTAAGTTCTTTGGCATAGCTTTCCATTGCTTCATCCTTTAGATCCTTTGTTACATGCCCCTAAGTTTGGCCCTCGACTTATCCATGGGTCATATCAAAAGCCATAATTTTTGGCCCCCAAACCTACTCAAGTATATGCGGTATGATAAATTGTATGCATGTACAGAAACCATCAGCCCCTTGAAAAGAAAACTGAATGCTATCAAATACTATGTTTGGATTATTGTATCTTGACTTATATTCATGATATTGATGAGCCTTTTTTGTTGCAGATGTTGCTTCTTCAGTCCTTCCTTTGGGGGACAACAAGGCAGGAAGTGTTATAGCTTCCTATTTGTCTGAATGGGGAAACTATAATTAATCAATAACTTCCTGGTTTGTCTGCTAACGCATTGTCAAAGGGTTCATTCATATCTTGGCTTATTAAGCTACATTTGTGGAATCACCCCCTTTTTGCAGAAAGCATTTCACCGTTCTGTTCTGACAATTATAGCTTGGCTGAGCAACTCAGTTGGCACACTGCGGGAAAGATTACAAATCACAGTCTAGACTTTCGAGGAGACATGCTGCTGCTTTTATTATACGCTACTTTAATGATCACATGCATATTGCTAAGTTATGCAATACTAGAACACTTTTGGGAATGATTAAATTTCTGCCTGAATCTCAGGACATATTGTTCAGTATTAATGCATATATTTACTAACAGATCTTCTAAAAGTGGGCAAAGATGCAATAAACAAAGTTTAATAAATCCATCATGACAAGACTATTTATAACAACAATTAAGAGTATTCTGACATTATTTAGACCCATTTGCAGAATTCATGTTCTCACCAGAGCCCAATTAAATCTTCCTGTCATAGGAGCTATATCAATACAGCATAAGACCAGTTGTACAACTGATCATTTGACCTAAACATGTATTATGCAATCTTTCAGCTTTTGCAGCCAAGATTCTAAAACTGAACAATACATCAATGCATGTGACAGAAAGCCTTCCTACTTGTAAAACACAAGAATAATCCTAGAATATCACAACACACACTACAATGACCATGAAAAAACAACAATCCAGCACTGTAATTCCTGGCAAGTGGAGAAAAAAAGCAACAAATCATACAAGGCTTAGAAATCGTGCAGCTGATCGCGTATGGTAAGAACTCTCTCTAAACATTCAGGTCAGGCTTTACAATAGTTGCTTATTTCTTTCGAACCACAAGTGTCTAATGCAGGCAAGTTAGTTAAAAACAAAGAAACTGTAAACTACAGTGGACGCTCCACATTCGCTAGGGTTAGGGGCACAGGACCCCATGAAAATGGAAAAACCCAAAATAATAAAAATATACTATTTTTTAACCTAAGAGAACACTTCTCTAGGAAGCTCTAGGTCCTCCAGGTCAACTCTATGATTAACATCTGCCAAAGGTTTACCAGAGAAGTGTACTGGAAGATCTACAAATGCCTAAGCAAGTGTTCTCTCTAAGAATCACTAGGTCCTTCCATGTGATTTTTGGTGGACTCTGGACCACACAGTCATGCTGGAGGACCTAGAGATTCCCAGAGAAGGTATTAATCAAATCTGTGAATAATCAAAGCCACAAAAGTTAAAACAGCAAATGTGGAGGGCTGACTGTAGTAATTTTTATGTAGAGATCTTGTATCACCTTTTAGACTAACTGAAAGAAAGAAGTAGGAACGTTGGGTACTTACCGTGACACGTTCATTTCCTGCAGAGAAGGGTCCTGGCATCCTGTAATCTGGGGTTAGCTCCTCCTATTTGCTCCTGTAGGCAGGGACAATAAACAAAAGACCGGCCCCTATATAGGGAGGAGCTAGCCCCCCTGAGCCTCAGTCAATAACAAGCCAAGCGACTAGTAAGGTAATCAAGGAACTGAACTTCAGTAACCTCAGCTAAGGGTTAACTAGAACACCTTAGAAAAAACTAGTCCAAGAACAAAAAGAACTCAGAATACCAAACCAGCAACAACAAGAAGAACCAGGCAGGTCCACCAACAGGCAGCCAGGGTCAGAGGCCGCAGGCAGCACCCGGGTGGGCAGGATGCCAGGACCCTTCTCTGCAGGAAATGAACGTGTCACGGTAAGTACCCAACGTTCCTTTTCCCAGCAGAGAGGGTCCTGTCCTCCTGTAATCTGGGATTTACAAAAGCCCTCTTGAACTGGGAGGGAGGTGCTGCTAGGAGACTGTGGCCCCCGACCCAATCTGTTGGAGGAACCTCCTTTCAAATGACGCCTCTGCTGACTGAGACACGTCCAGTTTGTAATGTCTTATGAAGGTCGAAGGCGACTTCCATGTGGCCACCCTGCAAATATCTGACAGGGAGGCGCTAGTGGTCAAGGCCACAGAGGTAAATGCACTCCTGGTTGAGTGCACCATCAACCCCTCGGGTGGAGTGAGATCCAGAGTTCAGTAGCTCTTTTGAATACAAGACCTGATTCACCTACTCAGAGTCGAGACTGGTACCTTGTACCCCAAAGAGCCCAGGCGAAAGGAAAAGAACATCTCAGATGACCTTAAGGTTGAAGTCCTCTTGATGTAGATTTTGAGGGCTCTGCACACATCCAATGTGTGCCAGGTCTTTTCCAAGTCATTCTTAGGACTGGGGCAGAATGAAGGCAGGAGAATGTCCTGTGACACCTGAAAGGCTGAGTTGACCCCAGGCACAAAGGTAGGGTCTGGACGAAGGCACACTGAGACAGGCCTAAAATACACAAGTCTTTACGTACCGACAGGGCCCCAGCTCTGACACCCATCTGGCGAAGGGAATGGCCGTGAGAAAGATGACCTTGAGGGAGAGGTGTTCGAGGAAGGCCTCCCAAAGGGACTTGATCGGCCCAACCATCAGAGCCTCTAAGACCGTGTTCACATCCCAGATGGAAGACGATGTCTGGTGGGCAGGCCCTGTTGGAAAACTGCCCTCAACAGCCTCTTAATGTGAGGATGGCTGCCATTCTAGCTGCTCTCGTATGGAGCAGAAACGACGTGATGGCAGACACCTGGCTTATAACCATGTAGGTCAAGTCCCTTCTTAATGTCATCTTGGATGGACTATAGCAGGTCAGCCACTGAAAACCTGAAGCAGTTGATGAGAACTTGCCTAAGCAGTGGATTATGTGATCAATCAGAATAGAACCTGATCTAATCTGGACCTATGGCAGCTTCCAGCCCACCACTGATCACCTTGTCAACTGTTTATAGCAATGAAGGTGATATTAAGGTGATTTCATTTGTAGTAATTAAGACTTACCATTCTGAAAGAGGAATGTTAATGTCTGACTTACAATTAAAATTTCAAAACAATGTGCAGTTCTTTACTGGAACATCTGTGAACCTGTGTAAAATAAGACTAATCCCATGGTTAGGCAAAGAAGACCCTGGGTTAACCTTTATCTCGCAGACATTGGTGAGTCCATGTAGAAGCATAGATGCACTCTGTGTTAACAGGGCATGTGGTCAGAATTAAGTCTGATTTCATCTGAGGATGAACTAGTCTAGAGGCTTCAAAAATCACCCCAACTCCATGTAGCAGGCTATCCTCAACCTGTATGAAGGCTGAGGGGTCTCTCGGCTAAATGAACTGCTGATTAAGGACACATGAAATGGGAACAGGGGGCTTGGCAAGGATAGCCCTCTGGTATCTAATTTTGAGGAGAGAGTTTTCTCCACAAAAGGGATCTGTCAAAGGAACACAAACCTAAATTTAAAATAGTATAGTGGGCCCTCAATATGTACTGGAGTTGGATTTAGGACTTTGCATGGATACCAAATCCATGGAAGCTCAAGGCACATAAAATATAATCACATAGTAAAAGGGAGTCTCCTATATAAATAGTAAAACCATAAAACCATAGAATCATGGAGTTGGATGAGACCACAAGGACCATCAAGTCCAACCCCTTGCCATGCAGGAAATCACAATCAAAGCATGCCCAACAATATGCAAAGGAATTTGTAGCTTCCTGAGACCACTAAAAGAAAAGGATTGGCAGCCTGACCCTTCATGGCCTTGAGCCCAATTCATCATATGCAAGATAGACCTTGTTACAATAGGCCTATCCAGGGCAGGGAGCAGTAGAATGGCAAGCCCATCAGCAGGCATTCTTATTTAAAATGTAACTATCTAGACAAGGTAAGAGGCAATTGTGGTCTTTGTGGCAGAGTCCTCAGGGCTCTGTAGGATGTCTGAATAGGATTTGAAGCAACCTCTTAGCAGAAAAAACTGACTATATTGTTTTAAAACACTCATGGAGGAAGGGGGGGTTTCTCCCCCCATGGAGTCTGTTTGTCTGTTTGTTTTTGATAAAGAGTTTTTCTTAACCCCCTGTATTAGTGAGAACCATCTCATGGAAGAAACTGTGTTGTTTTTTTTTGTTTCTTTAGTTTCTTCCCTTTAACAGACATTTCTCCAAGAAAGAAGGGAAGGCAAGGGGAGCCACATCTTTTGAGGTTAGCTGACTGAGGTGCACTGTTTTATAACAGGAACATAATCCTTTTGCCACTAAAAAGGAGTTTGGTTGGTCACCTTAATCCAATATATCTCTCACCTCATATGAGATGTTTTTACCAAAGATCCTCAATGCATGTAAGCATTAGAGGTTTGCTGAGTGACCAGAGACCTTCTCCTTGCTTGAGTCACCCTGTTTATAAGCATTTAAATGAATCTGTATTGTTAAAGCTTATGCTCTTAATGAGAAGTGCTATGGCTGACAACAGTTTGTACAAAGGAGGTAGAACCATGTGTTCATCCTATGTCTTTGGCTGTTATACCTAAGGCAAAAAAGGCTCTGGACCTAATGGAGACCCATGAGGAGGCAAGAAGGGTCATCAAGTGGCTTTATGGCTAGCCCCTCCCTTGAAGAATTAGTTTCCAGGCATCTTCTCTGGCCTGGAAAAAGGAGAGGGGGGTGAGCAGAAACAGCACAACTCAAACCTCATGTGCTAACAGTAATAAAATGAACACCAGAAAGGTTAACCAGTATCTCTTGTAAATCTGAGCCCCCAGCCCTGTTGCTGTGGGGGCTCTCCCCTCCATGCTTTGCCCCATCAAGGGAGGCTGCCTGGGCAGTGGCTTCTTCCAGGCACTGAGGAAACTGCTCCTGGGTTAGCAGTGACTGAAGACCATTGCTAATCATGGGTAGATAGCTGCATATGGCCTGTAGTGTAGCCCTGATACTCACAGGGCACTTTGTTTTATTTATGTTTAAAACAGCCCCAACTTCAAGCTGGGGTTACAGCTTAGCCCTTTTAATTTCAGGCAGGCTTTATAGTAACCTGGCTGCATTACAGAAGCTAGCTTGGTCCTCAACTCCCTCCCACTTGCATAGGTAGCTGGGAAGGGCAGAGGGACTGATGTGGGACATGGCTCTACATTTACCTGAGGTAAGTCTGTGCCCTGAGAAAGGAGAATCTCTGATGGAAAGGAGAGGCCAAGCACTCGAGCTGCTCTCTCAAGAGTGCCACGCTTTGGGGCAGCCAAACAATTGGGGGTGAAGGGAACTCTCCACCCATGATATCCACAAATGGTTTACCCCTTTTTGTTGTTGTAATTTTTTGGGAGGGAACACAGGAGGATTTGTATCCATGTGGTCTCTCCAAGAGTCCTTGGGTTGGAAGAGATTCCAAGGGCCATCCAGCCCAACCCCATTCTGCCATGCAGGAACTCTCAATCAAAGCATAGCCGATAGATGGTCCTCCAGCCTCTGTTTAGAAGTGGGTGGCAGAGGCCATGCTCTCTCTGGGGAGGACATGAAGCCATTTTGTGCTTTGTTGTGGGATGCTCTGTGGCAGCCAAAAAAAGACCATTTTAGAGTTGGAAGCTTCAGCTCCTGCTGGGCCAATTCTAGCTTCCTTTACAGCCATGTGTCTGTGCAACACAGAGGAGGAATCCTCTGCTTCCTTACACACCATCTCATTATAAGAATTCAAAAGGAATGTGTAGGAGCCCTGGCAACACCACCATGTGTTTCCCAGACTGCAAAAGGATCCCTCACACCTGTTAGGGTCCTGGGTGCCATTGGGGCCAGAGATGGGAAGGAAGGGGGGAGACCAAGGGTTAATGCCCCCATCTGCCCTCCTGGCAGAGTCCCAAACCTTATGCTAGGCATAGTGCCTGCAATGGCCATGGCAGAGGCCTCATGGCAATGCCTGCCCTGAGCGAGGGCATTAGATCTGGCAAAGGTTCTTTGGTGGCTAGAGAGAGAGGGCCCCTGGTACTCACCGTTCTCCTGTGACTTCTGGCTGGCTTGCCTCTCTGACCTTGGCCATTTCAGGCTGTGCAGAGGTGATGCAGAGAAATCCTTGCCATGGCTTTTGGCTGGCCTG
>JACSCI010001461.1:0-16313 GCA_016801065.1 Sceloporus tristichus
GGGAAATGTTTTTCTTTGAAGTCAAACCTAGTGATACATCAGAGAGTTCACACAAGAGTGAAGCCATACAAGTGCCAGCATTGTGGAAAATGTTTTTCTTTGAAGGGAGACTTAGTGAGACATGAGAGAGTCCACACAGGAGAGAAGCCATACAAGTGCCAGCATTGTGGGAAATGTTTTTCTTTGAAGTCAAACCTAGTGATACATCAGAGAGTCCACACAGGAGAGAAGCCATACAAGTGCCAGCATTGTGGGAAATGTTTTTCTTTGAAGTCAAACCTAGTGATACATCAGAGAGTCCACACGAGAGAGAAGCCATACAAATGCCAGCATTGTGGGAAATGTTTTTCATTGAAATCAAACCTAGTGACACATCAGAGAGTCCACACAGGAGAGAAGCTATACAAATGCCAGCATTGTGGGAAATGTTTTTCTTTGAAGGGAGACTTAGTGAGACATCAGAGAGTCCACACAGGAGAGAAGCCATACAAATGCCAGCATTGTGGGAAATGTTTTTCTTCAAAGTCATACCTAGTGATACATCAGAGAGTCCACACGGGAGAGAAGCCATACAAATGCCAGCATTGTGGGAAATGTTTTTCTTCAAAGTCAAACCTAGTAAGACATCAGAAAGGCCACACAGGAGAGAAGCCACAAAAATCCCAGAAATGAACTAAGATTATTTTTGTGAAGAAGGAATACAAATAATATATTTTTATTCCTGTGTTGATAAGAAAATGCCCTTGTGATTTGTGTGTTAGGTTTGTCTGTTCATATCTCTTTATGTTTTAAAGTTATATTTTCTTAATTTTAGCTTTTAATTGCTGTTAGTGGAGATCATTGCTTTAGTTTATAAATTTGACTGGGGATTATGGGTTGGGGAATGGCTTAGCTAGATAGAGGGTGGGATTTGTTGCAGCTGGCTAGAATAGTTATTTGATTGATAGCCTTTGGATTGCTGTGGAGTTGGGCAGGGCTGTATAAAATTGGGACCACCAAGACAACCACAACGAAAAATAAAGACCACGAAGACAAGCGTTTGGCAGAAAATGGCCACAACTTTATTAACAATACATAACTGAAAGGAGGGTTGGCCCGAAAAGCATAAGGTCCGGATCTGTCATCCACGAACCCGCGTTGGTCAATGAACTGAATATGCCTGGACACGACCAGGCATCGGGACGACAGAGGGGTAACTGACCAGGTGCGCGACCGTGCGCCCCTTCGGCTATGCGCCCATGCGCATTTTCCACCCTTGTCACCGGGGGACGCTGAATCGAAGTCGCCCCCGCATTGGCGACATCGCTTTCCTTCAGCACCCCCGGGTCCCCAGATGACTCCCGATCCTGTGCTCCGCAGCACAGTGAACCACGCCCACCCGATCCGAGACCTATGCTTCCGCCCCCTAGAGTTGTGACAGCACCTAGCATATGCCCCAACTAGGGAGGGTGGGTGGGGAGCCAGGAAGAGAAAATGGCGCCGGCCACCGGCGATCCAGGGCCTAAGAAGGCCCTCCAGCCAATCAGCGGCGGGGAGCCCCCGAGAGGACCGCCTCCTCGGGCTCCCCGCCAATGGGAGTGGTCGACACTCCTCCCGCGCCAGCCAATGGGGGCCGCTTCCGCTCCCGAGCGATGCTGGGAGCTGTAGTCCAGGAGCCGCGGCCCCCGACGCTTCCGCTCCCAGGGCTCCTGGGAGCTGGAGTCCGCTGCCGCGGGGGCGTCCGCAGCCATGCCGACCAGGCAGGCCGCCCGGCACGCGGGCCCGCCCGCAGCTGCCCCCGCCTGCGCCGACACCGGGCGACCGCCCTGAACGGCCCCAGCAACTCGGCCTGCCCGGTAAGTCGGGAGGCCCCATTTGTGTGTGATGTTAGCTGAAGTTGGGAGGAAGGTATTAAGAGAAGGGGGACAAGTGTCTGGGAATGACAAAGGTAGCCTTGTTACCTGTGGGCCATTGACTGTGGGAATTGGAGGTGGTGGCTAGGTTTGGAAGAGGGTGGAGTTTTAGGTTTGGGGTTTTTAATGTATTATTTGGCTTGGGGTGGGCAGTTCTGACTGTAATGCTGAATTTCTGACTCTGGCCTGATTTAAATGGGCCTTTGCGCAACCCCCGTCATGTGCTAGGGGTTGGTGAGAACGTAGCGTTCATACTGGCCTCACTCCTAGCACGTGATGGGTGCATCAAAATGGCTGCGCCCTGTACACACGGCTGCTGCCATTTTGCGTAGCATATGCACTAGGCGCCTTGCGGCGTCACAAAGGCACCACAAGAAGAACCTGGTTTTTGTGGGTTCTTTTTGTTCCACGACAGAGCCGTGTGGTTTTGTTCTCTTTGGCTCCCTTGCGGAATAAACCGGGGTGGTGGGAGACCACCTTTTTTGGGCCGTCTGTATCCCGCTTTTGTGTTCTTAATAAAGTTCTTTGTTATTTCAACACAATGCACTCATTGATGCATATAAGTTCTGAATTTGCACAAAACTGACCCTTTCTTCTCTTCTCAGTCCTCAGCTCCATTCCCAGCCATATGAGCAGCAGAGGCAAACACACAAATACACACACACACACACACACACACTCAGAGAGACAGATCTGTATGTACAAAACAGAGTCTTCACAGCCTTTCCCTCCTGAGTCCAGCTCCGCAACTTGGGCTCCATTCCAAAAGCAAGGAAGGAAAAAGGAAGGAAGGGTGTAGTCCTTCCCTTCTTCCAAATGCCGACAATAGAATAAGCAGCAGCAGCTAGGGCTTTGTGATCCCTGCGCATGCTCAAGAGGGGCCTTTGGTGGCAAATGTGCATGCACAGTCTCAGCCCCTGAATCTGCCACCCTCACAGCCTGCTCTGAGGGAGGGAAGTGGAGAGAGCCCTCATTCATTCAGAATGGCTGGAGGATCTTCTGGGGAAGGGGTGATGTAAGAAGGACGGAAACCCCGATCTCCTCCCCACAAAGAAAGGCAGGGAGCCTGCCAGGCCTCCTCTCCCTTCTCTCCCTTTACTGCCCCCTCCTCGGGGGATTCCTTGGGGCCCAGGTACTGGGGGGGGGGTTATTTTGAGAAAGGAGGAAAGGGGGGGACCCTTGGAGAGAGGCATGGCCATGGAGGGGAGGGGGATTCAAAGGTAAAAAGGACTTTGAGGAGCCCCTCCCTCCTGGAAAGTGGGGCAGAGGAGAGACCCTCCCTTCTGATGACTCATTTGGGGAAGAGTTTTGTGCCAAATACAAAGCATCACACAGGATAGGGTTCAATAGCATTGGAAACAAAAAATTTTGGGGGGGAGATGTTTTCTCTGGGGGGAGGGGGCTCTGTCTGAGTGGCGGGAAATCTAAGCCAAATCCAAGAGGAGGGAGATGGAGGGACCCCAAAGACCCATCTGGGGAGACTGACACTTCCCTGGCAACCTTGGAACTAGGCTTAAAGGCCCACAGGATCCAAATTAGGCATCCCCCACACATACATACCTTTCCCTTCACAACAACCCTGTGGAGGAGGACCAACAGAGAGACCCTCAGCCCCCCAAAGAACACCCTCCTCCTGGTTTTGGGAACATGCTGAACAGGCCTTGGACCCCCTTGAAAGGATGTAGGTAAAAGGAGTAGAAATAAGGAATGAAGGAGTGAAAATGCCAAGGGAAGAGAAGCATAAAGGGACGGCTTAAGTGGTGGGGGGGGGGGATCGGGAACCTGATCCAGGCACCTGCCCCCCAGAACCCATCATTAGAGCCTACCACAGATCACTGTGATGCTTTAAATGACTATTTCACAGTTAATATCTCTCAGATAAGAGCTGACTTGAAATCCAGCATTATTGCAGAGGCTATAGGTGAGGTGTCCAGTGACTCTGTGAATAAGATCATACTGGATCAAATTGAATCTGTGAGTACTGAGGATGTAGACAAGCTCCTTAGAAGTGTAAAGAAGACAACTTGCCCCCTCGACCCTTGCCCTTCATGGCTGGTCCTCCAAGGAGGAGATGCACTTAGGACTCACCTGAGATATATCATAGATGCATCTCTTAGGGAGGGCTATTTTCCATCTTGTTAAAAGAAGTGGTGGTACGGCCACTTCTGAACAAGCCCTCCCTAGATCCCTTGGACATGAACAATTACAGACCGGTCCCCCATCTTCCATTTCTAAGCAAGGTGATTGAGAGGGCAGTTGCTCTTCAAGTCCAAGTGGTCTTGGATGGAATAGATTATCTAGACCTTTTTCAAATTGGCTTCAGGACAGGATACAGAGTCAAGATTGCTATGGTCTCTTTAGATGATCTCCGCTTGAGCATCAACAGGGGAAGTATGACCCTGTCGGTGCTTTTGGACCTCTCAGTGGCTTTCGATACCGCCAACCATGGTATCTTTCTGGAAAGCCTGAAGGAATTGGGGATCGGGGGCACTGCGTTGCGGTGGTTTGGGTCCTATCTCAGAAGCAGATTCCAGATGGTGATGCTTGGGGGCAGTTGCTCCTCCAAAAGGGATCTTAAATTTGGCATCCTGCGTCGCATCATCCTGTCCCGAATGCTCTTTAACATCTACATGAAACCACCTGGAGAGATCATCCGGAGGTATGGGATGGGGTTTTATCAGTATGCTTTTGACATCCAATATCTCTCCATGCCCCAGACTTCAGCGTCAACTAAGGAAGGCATCTCCCCTCTGAATGAATGTCTTGAGGGAGTAATGGGCAAGATGAGGAAATCAAATTGAAAGTGAATCCAGTGAAGACAGAAGTGCTTGTTGTTGGAGCCTCTAACCCAGTTATGGAGGTTTGTCCACTGCTCCTGGACGGGGTCACAGTTCCCCTAAAGGACTATGTTTGCAGTTTGGGGGTGCTCCTGGTTCCTTTGCTCCAGATGTCAGCTCAGATAGATGCGATGGCCAAGAGTGTCTGTTATCAGCTTCGGTTGATACGCCAGCTGCGCCCTTTCCTGGAACCTGAAGACCCCAAAACTATGGTTGATGCACTGGTAAGCTCACATCTTGACTTCTGCAATGCGCTCTACATAGGGTTACCCTTGCAGTAAGTCTGGAAACTTCAACTAATTCAAAATATGGCAGCTCACTGTGACAATTTATTGATTGATTGATTTAGGTTCAGGTGAGCTTTATTTATAAATTCACATACAGTTATACATTTGCGATGGTACTTTCCAGTTATTTATAACTTCTGCCAGCATCTCTTGAAGATACACGATATTTACAGATTGATCATATTTACAACTTCCAATACCTTCCAATACATGTTCTATTTATTATCTTGGCATCACCTATATATTCTGTACTGATATTTTGCTCTTCCCTGTATTTTCCCCTTACATTAGAAAAGAGATAAAGAGCAAACCCTTCAAGTATCTTTATTTTCTGGAGTGAGATGGGCTTTTCCAACTGAGTCACTTATAATTAGTATTAACTATTAATAAGCCCTTCTTTCTGGGAATGGCTCAAGCCCTTAAAGGCTCAGGCCCCTTCCTCCTCCTCCATTTACTACTCTGGAGGGACTGAGCATGCTCAGTGGCAGCCAGGGCAGCCATCTTCCTTCAGGGCAGAGGGGCTTCAGGGGCTGCTACTGAGCATGCCCAGATCTCTTGAGGACCATGCTCAGTACTCTCCCTCCCTCCCTTGGTGTTTCCATGGCGACAACAGACTCTGCCTGGCAACAGTGAAGGAAGCCGTTGTCAGAGGCACAAAGACACTCCTCTGGGGGGATGACATCACTGGTGGGCAACTGTCCAATCAGAGGGCAGCTGTTGGGGAAGAAGCTTCTAGAAGGTGGCTGCTGAAGAGAGAGGCCTGAATGGGGTCCTAGGAGGCTGTGGCTTTGACCATTGGCTGCTTAGGAAGAAGAAGGGCTCCTTCTGGGTCTCTTTGGCAGGGAAGGGAAGGTGGGGCCTCCATGGGGCACTCCCCAGTTTGGTTCCTCTGTGAGAATGAGGACTGGAGGGGAAGAGCCCCATTTTGGAGCCAGAGATGGGGGATGGAGGGCCTTCTGTAGGGAGGCAGCTTTGGGGCTGGAAGCAAGGAAGGCCCCTTCTCCTTCTCCTCCTCCTCCTCCAAAGGCTCCTCTGGCTGCCAGGCCTCCTCTTCCTTCTTGGGGGTCTCTGTGGGTCTATGAGATTTCAGAGGGGAATCAAAGGGTGTCTCTGTGTGAATATATACATCTGCTTCTGTTCAGGCAAAAGGGGACCATCTCTGGTGTTGAAGCTCTTTCCAGACTCCTCTCCAAAGGCTGGATCCTGGAGGGAGGGGGCTCTGGCTCTGATGTTTATCACACTATGCTCTTAAAGAGCTACTATTCCAGTGTGACTCCTCTAGCAGCCTCCTGTTGCATGCTGGGATTGGCAGTTTTAAGGAGCTGAACTTCTCTGCCTGAGAATTCTAAATACCCCTCCTTAAAACTGCCAATCCCAGCATGCAACAGGAGGCAGCTAGAGGAGTCACACTGGAATAGTACCTCTTTAAGAGCTCGTCTGATAAACACCAGAGTTTCCTCCATTGCAAATAGTTGGTCTTCTTTCAACTGGGATGGACATCCTATCGCCCACCAGACGTTGACAGACTACAGCTCCCATCATCCCTTTGGACAGCATAACAAATAAAAGAAGGATGCTGGGAGTTGTAGTACACTGACACCTGGAGGCCAAAAGAAATCCCATCCCTAGTTTAGGACTAAGCCTTGTGCATAATCCCAGCTAGAGGGGTTTGGGGTTGGTTTTCTTAATGAAGAAAGAAGGAACCCAAGACAAGAGCCTTTTCCTGTTCCTTCATCTGTTCAGTTGGCTTCACTCTGGAGCAACCCTAAGAAGGAGGGAACTCCAAAGACCTTGTTATTAACTGACTGAGCAAGGTCTTGCAAGCTGAAAGTCTTCCTTTCCTTGACTCAGTCCACCTCCAGCCACTTTCTCTTTCCTGATGCCTTCCACTTTACTGACCATCCTCCTTTTTCCCAGTGAGTCATGTCATCTAACTATCTGCCCAAAGTACAATAGCTTCATTGATTTGTTTGATCTACTAGGAAAGGTTGAGGCTTGCTTTGCTCTGAGAGCCATTGAATTCTATCTTTGGTGGTCCATGGAACACTGCATAAGTGTTGCACATGTAACACACCTCCATTTGTACTTTCTGCAGGTGTGCAAAGAACCAAGATGGCCTCCAAAGGAAGGAAGAGAGAAGAAACTACCCTCAGTTCCTCCTTCGAGGAAGAAAATGGAGGAAAGACCTTGGGACAGTAAATGTTCAGCCCTCCTTTTTTGAAGTGGAGCCATTGGGAATTTGAGAGACTGGGATGCAATGAGGATCAGTTATGTACAATCCTCTGTCTTTCAGTGATTAGTTGATCCATGGTTCCTGCCATCTTGCCCTTGCTTCCCCACCCAGCCAATCAGGGCCAGGGATGGATTGAGGGATTGGGATTCCAGCCAATCAGGGCCAGGGATGGAGGGAGGGACTGGGATTCCAGCCAATGATGGCCCCTCAGAGTGTCCTCAGGAGGACTTCTTCTGTTCCTGCCTTTGTCCTTCTGTGGAAAATTGATTAAGGGAGAAAAAGATGACAAATGCAATGAACTATAAGGGAAGGTTATTGTTGGGGTATCTTTCCCCTTTTTGTTGGTTTGTTTTTAGTGGTTTTAATTCTGTGGAGAGTTTGTTTAATTGGGTTTTAGGAATAACTTTTTGAGGTCTTTACTTATGTTTTTGCATATTCTTTGGTCAGCATTGGTTTTAATTCTTGTTAGCCACTCCTGCAGTCCCAGGGCTGGGGAAAAGACAGAAGGTGGGTGGGTGGAAGAATGATGGTGAAAGCAGAGGAGGAGAAGGATCCACTCTTCCCAGAGCCACCCCCAGCTCTGTCCTGTTTTGCCCTTGCAAGGCTAGCCAACCCTCAGTCCAGAATCTCAGTGTTTCAAGCACTGAATGAAAGGGAGAAGGGATGGTTGTCTCACCAAGTCCTGTGTAGCAAAAGCAGTGGTGGTATGATCCAGTCCACGTTCATCACGAGGCTTCAGTCATTCCCGTCCATCAGGTTCAAAGGGGAAATCTGAGAGTCCTCCAGGTCTGAGCAGAATTCCAGGTAACAGGCATTCAGCCAACATTCAAGGCAAGAGCAAGGTGTCTCCCAAGCACCACGGATGGTTCTCATCCATGCTGGACCGAGGGAGGTGCTGGGATATTTCTAACCCATCTGGGTCTCGCATGTTCTAGCTGTTGGCTTCCTACTTAACCATAGAGAATGCCCTTGTCTCTCTTTTTCTTGGTGCCCCAGTCAATCTGGCTCAGGAGGAGGGAAACCTTGCTGCTGGGAACCTGATGCTGGGACTGGCTGCAGGCTTAACTCCGGAGGATCTGGACAGTGGCTGCAGCCCTGGCTTGTCCCTGGGATCTCAGCCTCCACCTCAGACTCAGAGGACAGGCCTGGCTCCTGGCGGCAGGGCATGGCAAGCCCTCACCTGGAGCGCCACCTTCATTTCAAACCCCAAAGGGGGAAAGTTCCCAGAGACCTTCCCTGCAGAGTCTTGTAGGGCCAATTGGCTGTGAGGTTTGAGGTGCTTCTGGTGAGATGCAGTTGTAGGGCAACACATTTGGAAGGCACCCATTTGGGGAAGAGGAAGAGAGAGGGAGGTGCAGTGGAGAACAGGGCCCAGAATCACCTGTTCCTCTGGATAGAACTGGATTTTAGCATTTTAGATCTTCCAGTAGGGTCCTTTTACCCTTTTAGATATCATATTGTTTTTTTGCTCCACGGTGTTGTTATTGTTTTTTAGTTTTTATCAGAACCCTTTGGTTGTTGTGTTCATGTAGATGTTAAACAGTATTAGTGACAGGATGATGCCCTGTGGAACGCCAAATTTAAACTCCCTTTTAAAGGAACAACTATCCCCAAGCATCTCTGTCTGGAATCTGCTGGAGAGACAGGACCGGACCCATTGCAATGCATTGCCCCCAATCCCCATAGGCTTTCCAGAATGATACCATGGTCGATGGTATTGAAAGCCACTGAGAGATCCAAAAGCTTCAACAGGGTCACACTTCATCTGTCGGTGCTCAAGCAAAGATCATCTACTAAGGCTACTATAGCATTCTCAACTCCGTATCCCATCTTGAAGCCAGTTTGAAATGGGTCTAGATAATCTGATTCTTCCAAGAATGCTTGGAGTTGAAAAGCAACTTCCTTCTCAATCACCTTGCTTAGAAATGGAAGATGGGAGACAGATCTGTAATTGTTCATGTCCAAGGGATCTAGGGAGGGCTTTTCCAGAAGACACTGAACCACCGCTTCTTTTAAGCAAGATGGAAAATAGCCCTCCCTAAGAGATGCATCTATGATACATCTCAGGTGAGTCCTAAGTGCATCTCCTTTTTGGAAGACTAGCCATGAAGGGCAAGGGTTGAGAGGACAATTAGTCTTCTTCACACTTCCAAGGAGCTTGTCCACATCCTCAGTATTCACAGGTTCAAATTGATTCAGTATGATCTTATTCACTGAGTTACTGGACACCTCACCTATAGCCTCTACAATAATGTCGGCCTCTGGAAGAAGGGAAGGAGTATGCCCTTCCTTCTTTCCTTCCTTCCTTCCGGAATGGAGCCCAAGCTGCGGAACTGGACTCAGGAAAGAAAGGCTGGGAAGACTCTGCTTTGTACATTTAGCTCTTTCTCTCTCAGTTTGTGTGTGTGTGTGTGTGTGTGTGTGTGTGTGTTTGCCTCACTTCTTATGGCTGGGAATGGAGCTAAGGGCTGAGGAGAGAAGAAAGTGTCAATTTTGTGCAAATGCAGAACTTCTGTGCATCAAGGAGTCCAGTGTGTTGAAATAGCAAAAAACTTTATTGAGAACACATAGACGGAATTCAGTGTTTAAGCCAGAACTGCCCACTCCAAGCCAAACTATACATTAAAACCCCAAAACCTAAAACACCACCCTTTTCCCAACCTATCCCCCATCTCCAGTTCCTACAGTCTATGCCCCACAGGTAACAAGACCCCCTTTGTCACCCCCAGAAACTAACCCCCTTTCTGTTAATATCGGCCCCCAACTTTCTTCAGCCAACATCTCACCCATTGCAAAAACTATCATTCCCATAACAATTCGAGCCAGATGCAACAAATCCCACCCCTCTATTTCGCTAACCTATACTACAATCTCCAGTCAAATTTATAAACTATGATCTATACTAATAGCAATGAAAACCTAAACTTAACAAAATATAACTTTAAAACATAAACAGACTTATCTACAGACAAAAAACAGACATATGGATAGACGACCCTTACAAACAAAACCATAAGGGCTTTTTCACTGCTGGATTGAAAATATATTTTCTATATTAATTCTTGAAAAAATAATGTTAGTTCACTTCTGGGATTTGTGTGGCTTCTCTCCTGTGTGGCCTCTTTGATGTTTCACTAGGTATGACTTTGATGAAAAACATTTCCCACAATGCTGGCATTTGTAAGGCTTCTCTCCAGTGTGGACTCTCTGATGTGTCACTAGGTTTGACTTGAAAGAAAAACATTTCCCACAATGCTGGCATTTGTATGGCTTCTCTCCAGTGTGGACTATCTGATGTGTCACTAGGTGTGACTTCCGAGAAAAACATTTCCCACAATGCTGGCATTTGTATGGCTTCTCTCCAGTGTGGATTATCTGATGTGTCGCTAGGTTTGACCTCTGAGAAAAACATTTCCCACAATGCTGGCATTTGTATGGCTTCTCTCCAGTGTGGACTCTCTGATGTGTCGCTAGGTTTGACCTCTGAGAAAAACATTGTCCACAATGCTGGCATCTGTAGGGCTTTGCTCGTGTGTGAAATCTCTGATGTATCACTAGGTATGACTTCAAAGAAAAACATTTCCCACAATGCTGACATTTGTAGGGCTTCTTTCTTTTGTGGACACTCTGTTTTTTCAATAGGTATGACTTTGAAGAAAAACATTTCCCACAGTGTTGGCATTTGTATGGCTTCTCTCCTGTGTGGATTCTCTTGTGTGTCACTAGGTGTGACTGCTGAGAAAAACATTTCCCACAATGCTGGCATTTGTATGGCTTCTCTCCTGTGTGGATTCTCTTGTGTGTCACTAGGTGTGACTGCCGAGAAAAACATTTCCCACAATGCTGACATTTATGTGACTTCTTTCCTGTGTGGACTCTTTCATGACAGACAAATTCTTCTGTAAACAAGGACAATGACAGACAAGAATGAATCTCAGCGTTAAGAGAAGAAGGTGTTACCCCAAGATTTAGCCCTACATTCACCCCTCCCTATTTGAGATTAAATTAATAAAGTTGGTGTGAGTGACCCAAGCATGACACTGTTCTGGATGTCCCCAAATCCATATAATGATTGTATCCTTACTCATAGGAACTACCAAAGAAGAGATTGTAGGGGAACTGCCATAACGAAATCAGTGGAAGCAGATAATCAGGCAGTTCAAAAATATTCCATTAAATATATGTAAAACTATTTTAATTGAAAAGTGGCATCATTTCCTGTGAGACTGCCATAGAGTGTTGAGTCAGAGCACATGGCATGATGCTAGCTAACTGCAGAGGATGCTTCATGCTGTGTGGCACTAAGAGATGACTCACCACCAATACAGTATACAGCTGAAAAGGCCAATGTCATTCTCGGTTGCATCAATACGAGTAAAGTTTCTAGATCAAGGGATGTAATAGTGCTACTCTATTCTGCTTTAGTCAGAATAATCCTGTGTCCAGTTCAGGGCCCCGCAATTTAAAAAGGATGTTGTCAAGTTGGAACATGCCCAGAGGAAGGCAGCCAATGTGGTGAAGGATCTTGAAACCATCAAGCCCTTTGAGGAGCGACAGTAAGAGCTCTTTGACAGTGCAACTCCCTTAGTTTCGTGGAGTCCTCTTCCTTGGAGGTCTTTAAACAGAAGATGGATGTTGTTTGGAAATGATTCTATAATTCTAGTGGAACCATAGCGACATGATAATATAGTATGAAGGGGCCCTCAGTCTTTATAGAAAGAGCCATGGATTCAGGTTCCTTACCCACAGAAGCCACATTCTCATAATTCTCCATCATTACACAATTGTACATAAGTCTCTGCTTCTTCGTCAACAGATTCCATTCATCCACAGTGAAATATACTGCCACATCCGCAAAGGTCACCTGCAACAGAAACCAGCCCATCATCCAGAGAGTGACTAAGGAAAAGGGGAGGAAATTGCATGGTGCATCCCAAATATTATTTCATCACTTCAGAATTCAGGAAATAAACTTTAAATTATGTTAACAAGCAAAAACCTGCTGCCTTTAAATCTAGTTTGTCTCGAATCCTTTCAGTATAATATACTTAGGGAGCTGGACATGTTTAGCCTGGAGAATGCAAGGTTAAGAGGTGATAGGATAGCCCTGTTTAAATACTTGAAGGGATGTAATATTGAGGAGGGAGCAAGCTTGTTTTCTGCTTCTCCAGAAAACAGGATCTGGAACAATGGATGCAAGCTCCAGGAAAAGAGATTCCACCTGAACATTAGGAGGAACGTCCTGACAGTAAGGGCTGTTTGACAGTGGAACACACTCCTTCCTCAGAATGCAGTGGCGCCTCCTTCCTTGGAGGCCTTTAAGATGAGGCTGGATGGCCATCTGTCAGGGATGCTTTGATTGAGAGTTCCTGCATGGCAGAATGGGGTTGGACTGCATGGCCCTTGTGGTCTCTTCCAACTCTATGATTCTATGATTCTAATATCATAAACAATATAATTTAGGCCATGGCTGGGATATTGAGGATGTATTAGGATACTCACTATCCCAACACATACAGAACATTTAGCCACCAAAGAATTATAGTGCAATTAGAAATTTCTTGCCACATTTCAGAGGCAAACGTCATTTTTAATAATAGTTTTGGGGAGCACACTGGGATTGAGGGCCACGGGGGCTACCCCATATTTAGATCCAGAGATGTTCCCCCATATCCTCCAACATTGCAGAGATGGGGAAAGCAAGACACATGTGGGCAAGCAATCCAGAAGGCAGTGAGGATGGCCAAAGTTGTTTATGAGGAAGGTCACAAAATGGGGTAGGGCACAGCAGTTTGCTTTTGCTTCAGCCTCCTGGGAAGGGCCTCCTGCCTCCTTCTTTCCTCTCTTCTCCCCACTTTTGAATTGATGGGGTGCAAACTGAATGGCACTCAGGAACTGAAGTGAGCTGAGAAGGGGGAAAATGGGAGGATGAGACAGCAACCGGGACATTTTTAAAAGCCCCTGAAAAAGTGGGGTGACAGAGGGTTAAGCAGGACTGTCTCTGCCATATTGGGAGAATATGTTCTTCGCTTGCTTTCATGAACTGGCCCAGCAGTGACACAGATGAAAATTAATAGTCAAGAACTTCAACTCACCAAAGAATTCTTGTACCTCTGCATCCTCTTTCTTTTGGAGCCCAACTCCCTCCGCTTGGCCTCTGTGTCGGCCATCAGGTGGGCAGGGGTCCTGGTGGTCTTGCACTTGATCACTTCCAGCAAGAGAGGTCCCAAAAGCCGTGTAGAAGGAAGCAGAGATGAAGGTCCTGAGAAAAGGATGCAGGGTTAGGATTAACTTGGCAAGAAACCTTGCAGCACTCAAAGACACAGAGAACAGCATCCTGCTGGTGACATACGCAGGTGACACATGCCTCCTTTGGGTCAATGCAGAGGTGGGCATCCCCTTCCTCCCTCTGCACCAAACAAAGCACCCTGGACCTAGGATAGATTCACTGCAGCTCCCCTACACAACAGATACTCCATGCCTTCTTAGAGTGGTGGGGGATTAGGGAATGGGGAATTGGAGAGGACCCTGGTTATGTCCCCGTAGCTAGATGTGAAATGAGTGCATCATAAATAAATAAATAAATCATCTGCTGAAACCTCCAGAGTTCCCCAGTGCTTTTCCCCATCATCAGCCCCTTTCCCAAGAAGGCTGCATCTGCACTATAGAAATAAGTCACTTTGAAACTGCTTTAACCACTCAGTGCTATGGAATCCTGGGATTCTACCTTTGGGATACTTAGACTTCTCTGCCACAACAAACTAAAATTCCCAGGATTCCAAAGGACGGAACCAGGAGAGTTAAAGTGATTTCGAAACGGATTATTTCTGTAGAGCAGATACAGCCTAAATCGGTTGTAAAAGGATAGAAGCACCCAAGTCTTGTTTTTACTCTCCAAATAATGGTTTTCCTTTAAAAAAAATAAGTAGTTTGTTTTAGTCTTAAATCCTTATTTTTGTTGTTCTTGTTTGTTTCTATTTTTATTTGGTCATTTGAGATGGCTTCCTTCTTCCCTGAAAATCTCTTAATAAGAAACTGGAGAGACCTTTAAAACCTCCCAAAGGAGCCACTTTTGGCCTTGTTTGGGGGACTAGCCTCCTCTTAGAAGCCAAAGCCCAATGTTTGTGAAGAAGAAGAATAAGGCCTGTATTAAAACTATCCTCCCCATTTCTGATCCCTTTTAAAACCCATGTTCCCCAGAAGGGAATTTATTAACCTTTATTTATAAAGCGCTGTAAGTTTACACAATGTACAGCGCTGTGTAAACTTACAGCGCTTTATAAATAAAGGTTAATAATAATAATAAGGAGCAGAGCTGTGTAATATAAAAACCCTCTCTGAAAAGAGACACAAAAGACACACAAAAGACACACTTCCTTCCTTTTGGTCCAAGGAGCCTGGCCTCCTTCTGACTCTGGAGCCTCAGGAGAGAAAGAGAGGCCTCTGTTCAACTGAGGCCTCAGAGAAGGTTCCAGAACATTATTCCCCACAGTCACAAGCAGCACACAAAATAGTCGCCAGAACACAAAATGGCTGCCTCTGTCTCAGTGGTTGGCAGTTTGAGGCCTTCAGGGATCCCAAAATGGAGGATAAAAGGGCCCCAAAGTCAGAAGGGACCCCAAATAGGATTTCCAAACCTTATCAACCGATAAAATCTTTGCTGATACTATAATACAGAGACTCACTGAGATACTAGAACATGGCCACATATAGGGTTGCCATAAGTCAGGCCCTCCAAAATGGGACAAATGTAGGACAAATGTAGGACAAAATTTTCACATGGAGGACACATTTTGAAAAAATGGAGGCCGCTCAAAAATTGATGTTTTTTTTTTAAAAAATCATATAAATGCATGTTTCTTAGGCATGATCAAAATGGAGGACATTTGGCATTATTTCTAGACAGATGGCAGAAATGTGCTTCCCTTTCTGGCCAAAAACCAGAAGAGGAGGAAGAGTGGAAGAAGCAGAGGAGGAGGAAGCGGAGAAGAAGAAAAGGAGGAAGAAGAGGAGGAGGAGGGGTAAAGGAGGAGGAGGAAGAAGAGGAAGTAGAGGAAGAAAAAGGGGAGGAAGAGGGGAAGGATGAGGTGGAGAAGAAGAGGAGGAGGAGGAAGAAGAGGAAAAAGAGGAGGAAGAAGAGGGAAAAGAGGAGGAAGAAGAGGAGGAGGAGAGGAGACAGAAGAAGAGGAGGAGGAGAAAGAAGAAGAAAGGCTCTTTCCACTGCCTTCAAGCCTCCCTGGCCGGTGGAGGAAGCTTCAAGGCAGGGAGAAAAGGGTCTCCCCGAGGCGAGACCCTTCGCCCCTGCCTTGAAGCCTCCCTGGCCGGCGGGGAAAGTGGCAAGGGAGGGGAAAAGGGCCTTGCCGAGGCGAGACCCTTTCCCCTGGCCCTCCCAGGCCACCTCCCTGGCTGGCGGAGGAGGCCAAGCAGGGAACTTTAACCGCTCAGTGCTATGGAACCCTGGGATTTTACCTTTGGACACTTAGCCTTCTCTGCCAGAGAGCTCTCATGCCACAACAAACTACAAATCCCAGGATTCCATAGGATGGAGTCATAAGAGTTAACACACTTTAGAACTGGATTATTTCTGTAGTGCAGATACAGCCTGAGTCGGTTGTAAAAGGGTAGAAGCACCAAAGTTGATTTTTTATCCTGTTAAAAATGGTTTTGCTTTTTAAAAATATAAGCAGTTTGTTTTTCTAATCCTTATCCTTGTTGTTCTTGTTTGTTTGTTTGTATGTTTATTTGTTTCATTCTTGGTAATACAGTGGTCCCCCGGGTTACGAAATTAATTCGTTCCGCGGTTAATTTCGTAACCCGAAAAACCTTCGTAAGCCGAATTGCCATAGGCGCTAATGAAAAAAAAGCCGCGGCTCTGCCGCGGCTCCATTTAAAACAGCGCCGGGGTTTTTTCGTAACCCGAAAAAACCTTCGTAACCCGGGACAATAATTCCCTATGGGAATTTTTCGTATCCCGAAAAATTCGTAACCCGGCGCATTCGTATCCCGGGGTACCACTGTATGAGTTATTCTGGTCTGTCTCTTTCCTTCTTGCCTGAACATCTAT
>JACSCI010001462.1:0-16312 GCA_016801065.1 Sceloporus tristichus
TAAGCATATACATGCAGCATTACACTTTCAGCAGCTCCACAGTTTGTGTGGGTGTGTATATATATTTATATATATATATGCGTGTGTGTATATGTATATGTATATGTATGTATGTATGTATATTTACAAACACACAAAGAAGTGTGTGTAAGCATATACATGCAGCATTACACTTTCAGCTGCTCCACAGTTTGTGTGTGTGTGTGTGTGTGTATGCGTGTGTGTATATGTATATGTATGTGTGTATATATATATATATATATATATATACACACACACACACACACACACAAAGATGTGTGTGCAAGCATATTACATGCAGCATTACACTTTCGGCTGCTCCACAGTTTGTGTGTGTGTATACACACACACACACACACACAGACAGCTGTGTATGTACACATATAAATACGGCTTCACACTTTTGGCAGTAACACTATAAGTGTGTGTGTGTGGATATTCTGCACTCTCCTTGCCTATTATTATTATTATTATTATTATTATTATTATTATTATTAGACCTTGGCATCAGCATGGGAGAGGTGCAGAGTTGGATCCCATGTATTCCTTCATAGCAGAAGGGGGTTGGACTGGATGGTCCTTGAGGGTCCCTTCTAGCATTTCTTGTTGAGGCTGGGCTTTTTTTCCCTTTTGTGTGTGTGCCTTCAGGGTTTTTAAGCATAGGAATGTTCTTTAAACCTCTGCCAAACTTCCTTTTGAGATGGTAATTGAGTTTGAAATGCAAAGTAATTAGCATAATTATTCGCCTTGTCTTTTATTGTCATTCAGAGAGAAATCTGTGAAAAATATTTCGCTGGCTGCTGAAGGAGAGAAAAGAAATCACCATTTGAAAGGGAGAATTGTGGGAAGAATATTTTAAAAAAAAATTCTCCTCAAGGTTTCTCTGACCGGGGAGAATAATATGGGTTTCTCCAATCACTACTGGGAAGCATCATCTCCTCAGACGCCAAGATTGATAAAGAGATCGATCACAGACTAGCAAAGGCATATAGTGCATTCGGAAGGCTTCATAAAAGAGTCTGGAGTAACAAACACCTGAGGCGAAGCACAAAAATCAGTGTGTATAGAGCCTTTGTACTGTCTATTCTCCATTATGGGTCTGAAACATGGGTCACCTATTGCCAACACCTACGACTCCTCAAACGCTTTCATCAGCGCTGTTTACGCACAATTCTAAATATACACTGGACTGACTATGTGACAAATGTCACTGTCCTTGAGGCCATGCTATTGAGGACGCAGCTGCGCTGGGCAGGACACATTTCTAGGATGAAGGACCATCGCTTCCCAAAAATAGTATTCTATGGTGAACTCGCCACAGGTCAGCGTAAGAGGGGCGCTCCAAAGACGAGATAAAAGGACTCCCTGAAACAACATCTCAGGCTCAGCCAAAGTGATCACCAACAATGGTTTGCCCTGGCCTCACACCGGGAGGCATGGAGGCGCACTATCCACAATGCTGAAGCCTTTTTTTGAAAGCTCATGCAGAACGAGTCTCGAAGAGAAATGACAACGCAGAGAGAACCACAACCCAGAAACATCACCCAAGGAGACTTTTTGCTGTGCTTTCTGCAACCGGACTTGTTTATCTCAGATTGGTCTTTTTAGTCATCAACGTGCTTGTAAAAAGCATGGGATGAGTCCTTTCTGAATCTTCATTTGCGAAGAAAAGCCAGAGACACATCACAAATAACGTGAAGGCACACAACAAAACCAACAAACCAAAGGGGGGGGGGGATGATGTTCTCCTTTTGCCACCTTTCTCTGTGACTGAGCTCACCATGGACCCTTTTACCCTATACAATTATAGCACTTTCATTCCACTTTTACTTCCATGGCAATATCCCATGTAATTCTAGGAGAGCTTTACAGCTGAGAATTCTTTAAAAACAAGTTACAAACAAGAGCAACCAAGAGCTGTGGTGGCTTAAGTGATGGGTTATGATTCCAGGAGGGTTCAAATCCTTATGGGCCATGGAAGCCCACTGGGTGACAAAGGTCAAGTGACACACTCTCAACCTCAAAGGAAGATAATAGCAAAACACCTCTGAACACATTTTACCAAGAAAAACCCATGAAAGGTTTACCTTAGTGTTGCCATAAATTCAAAATGATTTGCACAGCAACAAAAACAACAAACCCCATGATTCCATACCAGGTTGCCACAGCAGTTAAAGTGGAATCACAAAGATATAATTGTGTACTGTGAAGGCATCAGATGAATAAGCCCAAAATGCATATCAGCAATGGAGCTAAGAAGCATTGTCTTGCTTACCCTTCACGTGTTGCTTGAATAGTGTGGGAGTTACAAATACCTCAATCTCTGTCCAGGTCTTGAGTGTGTGTGTGTGTGTGTGTGTGTGTGTGTGTACAGTTAGGTTTATATAGCAGATTGTATTGACATTTGAGTTGTCTATACAAAAGTTAAGGTCCTTTTGAATACCAAAGCCATTGAGTCAGAATTTCATATTTTCTAATTTCCTTCCTACACAGGTTCTTGGCTATCACTATCACCTCACCTCAAGCATGTAAAAGCTCAGCCAGACAAGGCAAGTCATCTGCTTAGACAAGATTCTAGATTCACACATGCCAACAATATAGTATGCTATATTCATTGCATGCTCAGATTGGCAATAAATAAAGAAATAACTGATACCAGAAATTAATCTCTGTTATTACATGCCATGTGCTGGCAAAAAAAAAAAGTTCCTGTTCACTAGTGATGCAAGTTAATTACCACACTGTCAGTAGACATTATGTGTTTCCTGTCAAGCTCTTATGACAGGTCTGGTATCTTGAGTCCTCATTCCGGTTGGTAGTGAATGGCAGCACATTGCTGTGTGATACTTCTGTCATGTCATCCTGTGATGAGCCTGTAATGAACTTGGGTTAGAGCTGATCTTTGTGAATGATGCCAATAAAGTTGCTTTATTCAAACTATCTTTTGTTAGTGTTATACATTAAATATTCTAGGGAGGGATGCCAACTTGAAATGAATACTCTCTATGGAAAGTCTGCATTCCTGAATGTTAATCAGTCAGTGGTGTGTACACAAGACATGCTGCAGGGCAGTACCAACCAATACTAACAATACCTATTGTCCGCTGTTGCCTTAGAGAAACCATTCAACTATATTATCAGGGAGCACTCAACTGTACAATCAAGTGTTCATATTTTTGTTAATTGTAAAGCATAGATTATGATTAAGGACCATTGACTTCCACTGTTTATTTTCTTTTTTAGTATTACCACAAATTTGTTGATGAGAGGAATTCCATATCCGAGTTCCCAAAATTTCAGATGGATAATCAGCATAGTATGCAAATCGTTTTCTAGTTAAAAAATCAAGTCCATTAATTTGGACATTCCATTGTCTTTGCTCCTGGCATGTACCACAAAGTTGAGGAAGCAGCTGCGGAAAAACACCCAGCCATTTCCTCATGCCATTAAACAAGTGGAATTTCTAATCTATTCTTTTTGCTTTTCTGAGTGCCCAACTACATATTTAAAAGAACAGATATTCCCTACAATGAATCCATTTCCCTTTCCATAACAGGATGTCCTCTGAGATATGTTTTTCAACAATCAGACCTCTAGTAAGGGCCATATTTCCCCTGTAATGGCCAACCACATAACTAAGAACACTAAATGCAAGGCATATAAGGAAAGACAATAATATACTATGAAGGACCACTATCTTTTAACACTTGGCAGAGTATCTCTGCAAAGAAAAGTAATACACTTTACAATAACAAAAATGTGATAAAAGGCAGGGGCCAACTGAACTGGTAATGGGAGTAGTCAATGGCTTTTAAAAGAAGGCAGGCTTCCAACTTAAAAAGGCTATTGTGATGTGTTTACCAACCCTCAACCCCAGACTGCTTTGAAAGGTCTACATACTTGGCAGAAAGACAGCAGCCATCTTTTATTCTCCATCACCCCTTTCATAGGTTGACACCAATCAGGAAACCTGAAAAATTGCAAGCTCAAGGGACAGCAACCAGTGACTCCTTAGCAGGAGCAGAAGCTGGCTCTGCCAGAAACAAAAAGTAAAGACTGCACTTAGAAGTGGATTAATGCAGTCACTCAGTGACACAGAAGGGAATGCTGTGCATGTAGCATATCTTGAATTTAGTAAGGCCTTTGACAAGGTCTCTCATGATATTATTGCAAAAAAGTTAGTAAAATATGAGTGAGACAATACAACTGTTAGATGGATTTCAGTCGGGAGCACTTTGTTTGTGCATTCCTGCATGGCAGGGCCTTGGACTGAATGGCCCTTCTGGTCTCTTCCAGCTCTATGATTTTATGATTCTCTGACATTCTGGCTTCAGCTGTCTGACTGAAGCATGCCCTGCATCTGACCCTGTTGCCCTGATATCAAACTTCTGGATATAACAAGAAGCCCCCAAGGATCCACTTGCCCCATAAAATTAGGAATGAATACTGGAGAGGTGCTATGTGGATGTGTTTGCTCTCCTAAAACCAGGGCAGAAGAGGGCCATAGAAGCTGCCTTAAGAAAAAGGAGAAAAGGAAGGATGAGAAAAGGGAGGTGAAAAAGACAATTTTTAATTGGCTTGCAGACTTCATTACATGGGGCTGGTATGGTCTCTCTATCCTGAGCTGGGTTGGCACCTCACCAATAGCTTGAATAATGTACAAAGAACTTGGGTTTTAACTAGTGAGGGGGCAGCCATTGAATAAGATGAGCTATTTTGTAAAGAGCAAAACAAAACAGAACATTAAACCTTTCATATTGAGGGCACTAGATAAGACCTCATCAATGATAAGCTCTGGGTCATATGGTTGGCTCCCTTATTTGGGGAAAGTCAAGGCACATAAACTTACAAAGTGCCACACCCCAAATATGACATGGTTTGCCATGTGTACTGTTAGTATAATTAAGGAAAATGCTAGATGGCATATTACAAATTTGAGCACATCTGCAACAGCTGTTTTGGCTTAGACCATCATGTTCACACAACCCAAACAGCCAACAGCACTTTCAGGGTAGCAGTGGGCACCTTGGATTTGGAGATCTACTTTAAGGTCTAGTGGTGCACTAAACAATGAATAGAATTTAGAATCCTGATGGACTTTATATTTCCATGCATCAGGACCTATTTGCAGACAAACAGATAAGATTTTGTTGTGAGCAGAGACATAAGTAGTCAGGGACATAAACTGGTAAGTCTTTCTCACTCCAAATGAATCTAGGAGCTGATGCACAAGCTTGTGTTGTTCTACTTGCATACTGACATTCTTTTCTTAGCATTACAATTTTGAAGTTTCAAGAATGGTACAGTAGATGTACTCTCTTCCTTCCAGGAGGAGCAGTTCCACACAGTGGTACCCAAAACAAATTTCAACCTGTGCCACAAAAAGCTGTGTCAGCTTGTCAACAACATGTAATTATGATAATATTTTGCTCAGTGACATCTTTAAATCTCCACAATTAGACCTATGTAGCATCATGATTCCTGACCTTCTGAACCTATATGGGGAAGCAGAATCTGGAGTACAGAGCCTCTGAGGTTTAGTGATACTTGGCATTTCTTTGAGGAAAAGGCTTGTCCCTTGTGCCACATCACTTCATTTGTAGGGATGCGGTTATTCACTACTTTTGTTCTCAAAGGAAGCGATTACTAATTTTAGCATTTTTCTTCCCACTGTGAGAAAATCTTCAAGAGCTACAGTTTTCAGAGGTTATTGATAGTTCTGGACATATTCTGAGGCAATTTTTTGCATGAAAAAAAAACATTTTCTGCAAAGTAAACAGCCTTTTCTGTACAGAAAATAATACTGGGCATGTCATATACATGTATAAATTACATTGTCAGGTGCAAGCTAGCTGTCTTTAAATCATACATTCACCTAGACTTGGGGATCACTATCTAATAATTGCTCTTCATAGTTGCAGCTACAGTGTCATGTATTGCACTAGGATGTATATGGTAACAGCCAAATATGGAGCAGATCTTTGTTTGGAAGTTCACATCTGAGTCATTTAGCTGGGCCACAGGACAATGTGTCAGGATTCTCTGATACATGATATAATTCACTGAGATGACTAATTCAGTCCACCCAATGTCCTTGTGATATAGCTGTGGAAGAATGACCTGATGTCTTGAAAAGGATTAGACTGACACTAGCATCTAAGACTGACTTGGACACCTTGCTTTGCACACATCATCTTTCTCTGGTCACACCTGTTGGAGAGGCAATACTGGAAAGGGACAACTAACCATGTCAAGACTGATGTTTCCAGGATCAACGCCATCAAATTATTTGGGTCTTTACACTGGAAAACAAGAAGGTAAGCCATAGGACATCCAGAAATTTATTTCCAAATGGCCCATATTTTTTCACCAGGATGCAGGTCATCTTGTTGTAAGGGATGAGATCCAAGTTTGTTGGGGTGTATGTTGAGGTAAAAATAACAATAGCAGAGTCTTGGAGGTATATTAACAAAAAGTAGCTTTACTCAGCAGAGTCACAAAGTTGAAGCAAAAAAAAAAACAAACAAACCAAAAAAAACAACAACAAAAAAACAGTGGAATGGCTCAGAACAAAAAAGCAAAAATAAACATAGTACAGCTTCTAGTACATCAGCATACTACCTCAGTAGTGAACATTACCAGTCCCAGCAGTATGTACAATCATGGAGAGCAAAGTCAGCCAGCATGAAGAGCACTACAGATCCCTGTATGCTACAGCAGCATGAAGAGCAAACAATACCAGTATGCTCTCAGAAACCCAGCGGACTTACAAAGCAGTTGTATGAAAGCTGTATGATAAGTATGAAAGTTTTGATGGTCTGTTTGTTTGTTTGTTTGTTTGTTTGTTTGGTGGAGAGCACTCATCACCTAAGCCAGCATCTCACAGCTAGATCCAGAAATGCAGCCCTATATTCCACTCTACTTGATAATTCTTAATTGATAAAATATCTTCCAGTATCTCATTTTGGGCCAAAGTACTTGAGCATTGACATTTTAGCATTGCATTGACATTTTAGCTCTAGAGATCCTGGATGAGATGGATTATCTAGACCATTTTTAATCTCTCTCCTGGTTATGGGATAGAGACACTTTGGTCACTATGATGGATGACTCCTACTGAAAACTGGACAGGAAGAGTACCTCCCTGTTGGTTCTACTGGACCTCTTGGTGGCTTTTCATACAATTAAATATGATATCTTTTTGGGCCATATCACTGGAATGGAACTTGGATGCTGTTTTATAGCAACTCTATTCATTCCTGAAGGACCATCGCCTCCCAAAAACAGTATTCTACAGTGAACACGCCACAGGTGAGCGTAAGAGGGGCGTCCCAAAGAAGAGATACAAGGACTCCCTGAAACAACATCTCAGGCTTGGCCAAATTGATCACCAACAATGGTCCGCCCTGGCCTCACATCGGGAGGCATGGAGACGCACTATCCATGATGCTGCAGCCTTTTTCGAAAGCTCATGGCGAATGAGTCTCGAAGAGAAACGACAACGCAGAAAGAACCACAACCCGGAAACATCACCCAAGGAGACTTTCAGCTGTACTTTCTGCAAACGGACATGTTTGTCCCGGATTGGCCTTTTTAGTCACCAATGCGCTTGTACAAAGCGCGGGATGAGTCCTTCCTGAATCTTTGTTCGCGAAGCAAAGCCAGAGAGAGAGATTCATTCCTGGAAGAATGAGTTCACAATGTAGGGCTGGGGAATAATTATTGACCAACTTCCAATATCTCATTTTGGCCCAAGGAACTGAGCCTTTGGTGATGTTTTAGCTCTAGGGGTCACTGGATGAGATAGATTATCTATTGTTGTCCTGTCCTGTTTAACTATATGGATATTGGCCATTGGGTTTCCATTTTGTTCCCCATAATATTTAGCATGTACATGAAACTTCTGGAAGACATTTACCAGAGTATGCTGATCACACCCAACTCTACTTTTCTGTTCATCAAAACCGAGGGAAGCTGTTTTGGTTGGGAATCAGAGTAGAGTCAATAATGACTTGATGAGGGTGAACAGACTTAAGCTTAATTCAGACTTAAACACTAGTGATTCTATAACTTGAAAGGCTGATCAGAGAGCAGGGATGAAATTACATTTCCCCTGAAGATCCAGGTTCACAGTTTGGATGTACTCCTAGATTCATGCTTGAGTCTAAATCTGCATGTTTCTGTGGTTACTGGGAATGCATTTCTACAGTGAAAGCCACTGTGCTACCTATACTCTTTGGCTGATATGCCAGCTGTGCCCTTCCTAGAGCTGGGAGACCTTGAAACAGTAGTACATGCACTGGTAACCTCTTGACTCAACTTCTGTAATGCACTCTACATGGGGGCTACACTCGTGCCAAGTTCAGAAACTTCAATTGATACAAACTATGGCAGCCAGGCTGGTCACGGGCACATCCAGAACTGCCCATATTACACCAGTTCTAAAATCTCTCCACTGGCTGCCTATCAGGCAAAGTACAAGGTGTTGGTTTTAATCTTGGGTCCTACATGGCTTGGGTCCTGACTACTTGCAGAAGCTCCTACTTCCATACAATCCTCCCCACACACTTCGGTCCTCTGGGAAGAGTCTACTACAACCTAAGAAGACCAGACTTTCAGCGGTGACCCAGAGGACCTTCTCATCAGCTGCTCCCAGGCTCTGGAACGACCTGCCAGATGAGATCCGCCATATTACCACCTTAGAAGCCTTTCAAAAGTCTATTAAGATGGATCTTTTCTGGCAGGCCTTCCCAGACTAAGTTAGATCCATTAGATCCATTAGACTTGCCTCCCACCTCTGTTGACACCTATATTGCTACTGATAGCAAAATTGATTGATACCATCATCCCCGTCCCCCCCTCTCCTCTAGAGGAAGATTCATTTCTTCCACTAATCTGCCTGAAATTTTAATGTATTTCTATTGGATAGTTTCAAATTTTTTGATGTTTAATCTCTTTTTATGAGTTGATCACTGTTTTTATGATAGGGGAAGGGTTGGGGTTTTGGGATTTTAAATTGTAATTTTTAATAGTTTGATGTTTTATTTATACTGTTGGAATCCGCTTTGATTCCTTTGTGAAAAAGCAGAATACAAATAAATAATAATAATAATAATTATTATTATTATTATTATTATTATTCATTTTATCTCTTATTTCGATTGCTGCAATGAGCTGCCCATATGTTGTACAACTGCCCTTCAGAATTATTCAACTGGCTTTAGGTTATGCTGTCAGATTGTTGATGGGAGCTGTTTACAATGAGCACACAACTACATTGTTACAACCAGGCCATCTGGAGGCACAGTTCAACTTGATGGGTATGATCTATAAAGCCCTACACTGGTTGGATCCAGAAAAAAAATGATAAGCTTCTATCAAAGCCTCTTGTTCAAGGAAGGGCTGGAATCTTAACACTGAACTAAGGTTGTCATCAGTCATGTCATGGATTTATGTAATAAAATCACTGTTGCTTTTCTGTATTAAGATTTATTTTATTTGCAGTTTGGGAGTTTTGAATTGTTTTACTCTGGCTGTCTAAAAATCTTTGTTATATGAGAATCATTGTACAGTATAGGAAAGATGGTGCTGGCATTTGTCTGGAAGGAAACTATTTTTTAAATGCACTGATTGTCTGCCCTTTCATATTTTAACTGCAACAAATATTGGAAGTTTACTTAATTTTCCTTTCTCTATTAAAATCTTTTATGTAGCTTGTTATGTAGCTAATACTGTGTATGTAAGCTTTGTAACAGAATAAAACCAAGCAAACAAACAACAAAATCATTTAACTCATACTAACAAACTTTGCCCTTTTTATCGAAAAGAAATTAAAAGAGAAAAAAAGATGGGAAAATAAAGGTGATATATCAAAGCAAACCCCAGAAGTTTAAGTTGATGTTCTGTATGAACTAAGAAAGCTTGCCATATTGAATTGTGTTTGCTTTATGCACTTGTTATACTGTATGGACTTGCCACCCTCCACCATTCCACTCCTTTAACCACTTAAACATTTATATTTCTGGGCCAGGTGTACAGGCTAGAGTATTATTTTCAGAAGCCTTTTAATTATTTCAAGGTTAAGGGTTTAACTGGTTCTGGATCAAATGTCTTCCCAAATCTACATCCCTGCTAATGCCTCTTGTAGTGGTCTTTCTACTGGACAAAGACTGGATGTATCCTTGATCCCCCACTCTCTAACAATATCTAAACAGCTGTGTTTGGGGAGAGGGTGAACTGTTTCAGGGGATACTGTATCATCAGGAAGTGCATCTATGAAGATTATCGCACTGGGGTTAAAACGTTCCCCGGTGCGTTCTAACGGGGGCGAGTATGGAGCGTGACAGGAACCTGATGGGACCCAGAATGCTAATTTACTGCACAGCGGAATGCCACCGCCGCCGCCGAGCCTTCCCATCGGGTTCCCATTGGATTCCAGGGGACGCAATTTCTGGGGACGGTTTCAAAGCATCCCCAGAAATGGCATCTCCTGGAGCCCGATGGGAACCCAGTGGGAATGCTCAGTGGCAGTGTTCCGCTGTGCAGTAAACTAGTGTTCTGAGCCCCATCGGGTTCCCGTCATGCTCCGTGCTCGTCCCCATTAGAATGCACCAGGGAACGTTTTAACCCTAGTGCGATAATCTTCACAGTCTCTGTAGCTAAGTTTCTTGATGAAGGATCTTACCCAATATTTTTGCATAGAAAAGTGGATCTACCTACCCCAAATACTTTTTTCTTTGCAAAATTTTGGCTTTTGCACAAAACCAAGGCTTTTGGCACTAAAAAATTCATCATAAAAATGCCCTGAAGTGTAAGAAAAAACAAACAAACAAAAAACCCTCATCCAAATATGCACAGAATTTCCTGGAATCACATCCAGTAGGAAGGAACTTTAGAAATCATTTGTGCTTTCATACCACAATGAAATAAGGAAAGACTTGTTAGAGAAAAAGATCTTTAGGATGGGTGATGTCTCGTTCTGCCGGTGGTTCTGAACTGGTACCAACTGGAACAGATGCAGTCTTCTTAGCAACTCAGGAACAAAGTAACTTCAACACAGATTTTCACTCAAATGAGGGTTTATTGACTTTGTTGCTATTTACACTTTACAGCAGGCTACTATACATCTATTCTCTTTCAGAATCCATGCTATAAGCTCGAATGTGACATCAGTCTTTGTTCTCTCACAAGATCAACTTTCCCACCAAGTGGACACACCTCTTTCCCATGAAGTCACCATACTACACAAAAGCATAACAATAATACATTTGTTTATATTATGTCTCAGCACATGTCCTTGAAGACTTGCTCTTCCAGGCCTAGGCTTTCTGGCCTTCAACAGGAACCATTTTAAACTTTAGTTAACCATTGACACATCTGAACATTTTCCATACAAATTAGAAATATATTTTAACAAGACTTATATCCTCTTTTCTTGTTCACCAAGCTTAATTCTTTTTAAATATGTTGCTTGGCATATTACATATGTCTATGATTCAAAGGTCAGATCAAATGGGAGAGAAACATGGAATACCCTGTCCTATTTCTTCCTGTTTTCATTAAAAAAATAGTATTCTATTTGTCAATATGTATGCCATTCACTCTATACATAAAATGTAAAGCCACAGGATAAATTCAGCTGTGAGTTTCATTACTTCTGATATTTGATTAACATTGCTACCTTAAAACTGCAATATTTCAAAACATTCTGGGCTTTTCATAAGTAGGGTTGTTTAGAACAAGAATGGATGGAAATGGAATTATACTATAATTCTAACTGCTACCTCATCCTCATCAGGTTCTGTTTCATGAAGGAAAGTATCACCTCTGTAGCCCTAGGCCTAGTAGCAATCCATGTCCCCCGGGCCACCATGGCCGGAGACGTGTGTTTGCTGCCCTCTTGAATGAGGCTTGCAGCCAATTAGATGTGGTGTTTCTTCCCCACATCAGGGAAGGGTTGGGGATGGAGCTGAGGCTATTTAAGCCAACACCACCCTTCCTTATCCCTCTTTGCATTTGTTGTCCCACCCTCCTGCCTTGACTTCATTGTGGCTGTGTTGGTCGTGTTAAGGGCAGGGTAGGAATTTTCTCCCCTTTCCAAGGGTTTTTCGCCTACCTCACACTGTTGTTCAGGGACTTGGAAAATTGGCTTAGGTGTGGACTTAAATAGGCGGTCACTGGCTGTTGATGGGGGGAGAATTAGTTGTCAGGTGAACACCTATGGCACCTGCTTGGGGTGAAGGTTAGGCCTCTTAAACTTTCTCTTTAGGGCTTGTTACTAAGGAGAGAGGGAAAGAGACCTTCCTAAGGGCTGGGATACAACCCTCAATCAAGTCCTGTGAATTGAGTGAGGAAATCTCAGGTTGGCGTTGCAGATCCGAGCTGGCCAGGGAGCAACCCAGTCATGGGTTTTCCCACAGAGCTCAGGTGTTTCACCCAGGGAAAGCTGAGGAGGCGGCCTGAGGAATAGACCACCTGCCACAGCTGCTCCCGCACCAGGTTGCTCCCTTAAATTTTTACAGGTTTTCAAGAAGACAGTTAAATAGGTTAATTCAATAAAGTGCACCATTTTACAACCCGTATATGTGTCTGGTCTCTTATTTCAAGTTGGACAACACTCAGCATGAGGCAACTGTCAGCGGCAGCAGATTCTAAGGATCTTATTGCATGGGGCTAAAACAGTGGCTTACCTTTCCCAAATTCAGTGCTAATTCAGGAGGCGGCTGGGTCCTATCATACAGAAATTGAGGCCAAATCACTGCCTGAGTCCATCCTGGATGCAGTCTGGGTCATGTAAGCCGCTTCTGCAATCATTTTTAGAAGCAGGAAGCTTCCAACTTCTAAAAATGGCAGTAGAAGCAGCTTAGACAACCTGGGATGCATCCAGGACAGACCCGGGCAGTGATTTGGCCTCGATTTCTGTATGGTAGGACCCAGTTGCCTCCCGAATTAGCATTTAATTCAGAAAATGTAAGCTGCTGTTTTAACCCCATGCAATAGGGTCCTTAGTTACTGAAACTGCTGTTATTGCTTTTTACTGGTAGGAATGGGGAGAGATGCCCCATGTTCCAAAACTATTCTGCACTTCAACTTGGGATTGGGTTGCTTTTCTGTCTCAGAAAGCAAAATGTCTAGGGACTCTTTTTCTTTCCCTGTTCAAACTGTCTATCATCAGTGTGGATTTTCAGATGGAAATCTTCAGCCATGGTTGAGATATTTCCTTCTTAACATACATGTTCAGATGTAGAAAAACTTTGAAGTCAATTTTTTACTTAAATAAAAGGGAAGAAAAGCAAATTTCCATTGCCAATAGGAACATCCAAGGTCCCCTTAAGCCCTAGCAAGAAAAAGTTAAGCAACAAATGCATTGCTTTAGAAGAAGAGGATTGGACTTTTGAAGACCTAAAATGAAAACCCTCTTCAGGTAAATGCTGGTAGAGTGAAATCCTGATTACAGCCTCATCACCTTGCTGCCTGCAGTCTTTCTCTGCCATTTCATTCAAAAGTCTGTCATGCTTGTTACTGGGAAATGAATTCCCTTCACTCTGACATTTCATATACTTACTGATATGGCATATAATGAACACTCTACCAAACTGTCAGCTTCTAACAAAATTAACTTTTTTATTGCATTTAATTTTTTCCAACAAGATCCCAGCTCTGTAGCCAAGTTGAATCTGTTGCTGGTGTTTAGTAGTTGTACAATAAATGCGAAGATTTGTGCTCATGAAACAATCCTGTCCTTATCTGTCCCTTTAGAGCTTTTTAGAACAATCATTTGAATTCCCAAAGGAAAAACAAATCTCCTGAATCCATTTCCTTTTCATCTCAGTAGCATCTATCATAGATAGAGTGCAACAATTAAAGAAATCTTTGGAATCCCTCTCTCACACACATAGCAGACTTGGGGTGGATCTACACTGTGACAGAACAAAAAACTGGAAAGCACATATTCACAGAGGAAGAGATAAAGGAAATTAAATCTCACATGCTGTTGATGCTCCACAAACTTTATTGTCTTAAAAAGCCCATTCATGTTCTATTTCTGTCTGGCACACTGTGTATCTACATTGTGGAAATAATGCAGCATTCTAAAATCACAAATCCCAGGATTCTGTAGGCTGGATCCATAGCAGTTAAAGTGGTGACGACATGCATTATTTCTACAGTGGTTAAAGGAATTTTTTATTCCAGATTATGGTGTGCTAAAGACCTTTGAGTCAAAATATAGAGGGCATATTTTTATTTTACTGTGGGGAGTGTAGATAAATAATTTGTGATACATGTATATTTTACTTTTAATCTGTATGTTCTTCTGTCATGCTGGGGCAGATCCTAATGATAGTTTTACTCTGAAATAGCCAGTATTGTGACCTGATGCTTCTTAAATCCTACTACCTGATATGGGAGCTTATTGCATGCACATTTAACTCGACTGCACCTTAATGGGATGAAGCCAGGACATGGCATGCAGGTGGGAATTATTGCATGTAATTTGCCACCGATTCTGCTGGGTGAGTGCATCCCAGCTGCATCCTGGGTCACAGGCGCACCTCAGAGGCTGCTTTTCAAAGCCAGGAGCTTTCTGACTTTGAAAAGTCACCTCCAGAGAATGCTTGGGACCAGGGATACAGCCGAGCTACACTCTGTTTAATGATCTGCTCCAGAATCTTTCCTGGTATTGATGTCAGACTAGCTGGATGATAATTGTTGGGATCTTCTTTTTTTCCCTTTTTGAAGATAGGGACAACATTTGCCCTCCTCCAGTCTGCTGGGACTTCTCCTATTCTCTAGGAGTTTTCAAAGATTGTTGCCAATGGCTCCAATATTACATTTGCCAGCCCTTTGATACTCTTGGATGTAGTTCATCTGGTCCTGGAGACTTATATTCATTTAGATTAACAAGGTATTCCTCTACTATCTCTTTATTTATCCTGTTCCCCTATTCTGTCCTGTGCTCCATTATCCTTAGGTTAAGCACCCTTTGCCTTTTCTGAGAAGACTGAGGCAAAGAAGGTGTTGAATAATTCTGCCCTTTCTCTGTCCTCTGTTTGCATTTTGCCATCTTCTTCACACAGTGGCCCTACCATTTCCTTCTTCCTTTTGCTGTGGGCATATCCAAAAAAGCCCTTTTGGTTGTTCTTAACCTGTCTAGCAAGCCTAAGTTCATTCTGCACTTTAACTTTTCTGACTTCACTCCTACACATGCCTGCTATTTCTTTGAATTCCTTTTTCGTGATTTCCCCCTTTTTCCATTTCTTATACATGTTCCGCAATGGACCGCGATGACATGGACTGGAGGGTGGTGATGATGCCCTACTCCACCGAGTTGATCTTTTCTCTAAGTTTACTTAAAGAAAAGTTTACTAAAATCAGTTTTCCTAAAGTCTAGAATGCATGTCTGACTATGCCTGGCTTCTCCTTTCCACTGTATAACAAACTCCAGGAGAACATAGTCACTTCCACCTAATGATCCCACCACTTGCGCCCCATTAACCAAGTCATTGCTGTTGGTTAGAATCAGATCTAAAATAGCTGAACCTCTTCTTGCCTCTTCCACATTTTGGACAATGAAATTGTCTTCAAGGCAAGTGAGGAATTTTCTAGACTTTGAGGATTTGGCTGAGTTTGAAGTCCAGCAAATATCAGGATAGTTGAAGTTACCCATCACTAATACATCTCTCCTTTCTGAGTGTGTGGTCATCTGTTCTAGAAAGGCATCATCCAATTCCTCAGTCTGACTTGGAGGTCTGTAGTAGACTCACACCATAACATCCTTGTTGTTTCCCTTCCCTTTAATTTTCATCCAGATGCTTTCCACCTGGCTTCCAGTTTTGACGTCCTGAATTTCTTCACTAGTGTAAATATCTCTGACATATAATGCTATTCCTCCTCCTTTCCTGTTTGGCCTGTTTCTCATAAAAAGGTTATATCCCTCTATTTCTACATTCCAATCATGAGACTCATCCCACCAGGTTTCAGTGGTGCCTATTATGTCATATTTGCTTTGTTGTACTAGGAGTTCAAGTTCATCTTGCTTATTTCCCATGCTCTGTGTATTAGTGTAGAGACATCGAAGACCACGAGCCTTATCACACGGAGGTTTTTGTAGCTTTTTACAGCTCAGTTCTGCCGTGACTGCGGGTCCAACAATACGAATTCACGTGATAACGTGATATGTTATCACACACGATTCCTTTCTATGGGGGCTCTTTCCGTGGCACTCCCACAATAGGGAGCTTTATTTTTTTTGCTTCCCACTCCAAGAGATTAGGCACATACATGAAGTAGG
>JACSCI010001463.1:0-16312 GCA_016801065.1 Sceloporus tristichus
GCATTGTGGCAAATGTTTTTCTTGGAAGTCAGTCCTAGTGATGCATCGGAGAGGCCACACAGGAGAGAAGCCACACAAATCCCAGAAGTGAACTAACATTATTTTTGTCAAGAATTGTGATGTTTTGTGTTAGGTGTATCAGTCTGTATGTCTGTTTATACTTTAAAGTTGTATTTTGTTAGGTTTAGGTTTTAATTGCTATTAGTATATATCATTGCTTTAGTTTATAAAATTGACTGGGTATTTTTGATCGTGGTATAGGTTAGCTGAATAGAGGAATGGGATTTGTTGCAGCTGGCTAGTATAGTTATGGCAATGATAGCTCTTGGAATTTGTGGGATGTTGGTTGATGAAAGTTAGAGGCCAATATTAACAGAAAGGGCTAGTCTCTGATAATGGCAAAAGGGGCCTTGTTACCTGTGGGGCATAGACTGTGCGTATTGGAGGTGGGGGCTAGGTTTGGAACAGGGTGGAATTTTAGGTTTTGGGGTTTAAATGTATTCTTTGGCTTTGGGTGGGTAGTTCTGACTTAAATACTGAATTTCTGACTATGTGTTCTTAATAAAGTTCTTTGTTGTTTCAACACACTGTACTCATTGATGCACAGAAGTTCTGCATTTGCACAAATTTGACACTTTCTTCTTTCCTCAGGCCTTAGATCCTTTTCTAGCCACAAAAACAGAGGCAAACACACACACATTTATACACACACACAGAGAGAGAAAGAGCTATATGTACAAAGCAGAGCCTTCCCAGCCTTTCCCTCCTTAGTCCAGCTCTGCAGCATGGGCTCCATTCTGGAAGGAAGGAAGGAAGGAAGGAAGGAAGGAAGGAAGGAAGGAAGGGCGTACTCCTTCCCTTCTTCCAAAGGCCGACAGTGGAAAAAGCAGCAGCAGCAGCAAGGGCCTTTTGATCCCTGTGCATGCTGAGGAGGGGCCTTTAGGGCATCTATGCATGCACAGTCTGAGCCCCTGAAGCCATTACTGCCCTCACAGTCTGTTCAGAGGGAGGGAGTGAAGTGGGGATAGCTCTCGTCCAAATGGCTGGAGGGTCTTCAGGTGTTGTAAGAAGGAAGGAAGCCCCTCTTCTTCCCCCAAAGAAAAGCAGGGGGCCTGCCAGGCCTCCTGTTCTTCTTTCCTTCCCAGCCCCTCCTTGGGGGATTCATTTGGGCCCAGGTACTGGGGGAGTATAAATGATAAATAAATAAATAAACCTTTTATTTGTATCCCACTTTTCTGTGACAAGACAATCAAAGCGGCTCACAACACATTAAAATCCACATTTACAAAATTATGTCCCAAATTCCCCCCCCCTTAAAACAGGATTAAACATGTTACAATTAAAATATCTATTAAAAACACAATAAAAAATACGAGGACAGAGCGGTGGGCTGATACATGATGCGGGGGGAAGTCATTCTGTGGCCGGCACTTTTATTCAGGAGAGGCCTGCCGGAAGAGATCCGTCTTGACAGCTTCTTTAAAGTTGTCTAAGCTGGCAATTTGATGGATCTCGTCTGGCAGGCCGTTCCATAGTTTGGGAGCAATTGCAGACAAGGCCCTGGTTTTTAATGGCTGCAATAGATTTCTCCCAGAGGACCTGAGGGTGCGGGGCAGATTATGTGGGAGCAGGCGATCCCTCAAATAGGTTGGACCCAAGCCATGCAGGGCTTTAAAGGTTATAACCAAAACCTTGTACTGTGCCTGGAAACTAATAGACAGCCAGTGTAGAGATTTTAGGATGGGTGTTATTTGGTTACTCCTAGTTTTTCTGGCGACCAGCCTGGCTGCCATATTTTGCACTAGTTGAAGTTTCCGGACTAGGCACAAAGGTAGCCCCATGTAGAGCGCATTACAGAAATCAAGTTGTGAAGTTACCAGTGAATGTACAACAGTTTCTAGGTCCTTTACTTCCAGGAAAGGGTGCAGGGGGACCCTTGGAGAGAGGTATGGCCATGGAGGGGAGGGTGATCCAAAGGTAAAAAGGGCTTTGAGGAGCCCCCTTCCTCCTGCAAAGTGGGGCAGAGGAGAGACCCTCCCTTCTGATGCCTCTTTTGGGGGAGGTTTTTGTGCCAAATACAGAGCATCACACAGCATAGGCTTCAATAGCATTAGAAACAACATGGGGGGGGTATCTCTGGGGGAGGGGGCTATGTCTGGGTGGAGAAGAGACATAGAGGCCAAATCCAAGAGGAGGGAGATGGGGGGAAACAACTGACCCTCCCCTGGCAACCTAGGAACTTGGCTTGAAGACCCACAGGATTAGGCACCCCCACACATACATACCTTTCCCTTCACAACAACCTTGCTGAGAAGGACCAGTAGAGAGATCCTCAGCCCGAGAAAGAATGTCCCCCTGGGGGGCCTTGGACCCCCCTCAAAGATATCTAGGTTAAAGGAAGAGAATGAAGGAGTGAAGGAGTGAAAGTGCCAAGGGAAGAGAAGCATAGAGGGACGGTTAAAGGGGGGGGGGAGGGAATCTGAGACATGACTCAGGCATCTTCCCCCAGGAACTCAATATTAGAGCCTTCCACCCCTCACTGTGATGCTTTAAATGACCATTTCACAGATAACATCTCTGAGATAAGAGCTGAATTGGACGCCGGCGTTATTGGAGAGGCTATAGATGAGGTGTCCAGTGACTCACTGAATATGCTGTTTAAATGACACATGTATCTTAAGAGGCCAGAAGCTGCACCAAAGCTACCCCCCCCCCCCAGTCCTTAGGAATGGAGCATGGCTTTGGTGTGGCTTCTGGTATCTTAGGACACATGCAGCATTTAAATAGCATACCTCCAAAGTGATCCGAAGCAGCTTTATTTTGGCCTGTCTGTTCAGGCCATTAAGTTGCTTAAAAGAAGCGGAGGCACGGCCCCTTCTGAAAAAGCCCTCCCTAGATCCCTTGGACACGAACAATTAAAGACTGTTCTCCCATCTTTCATTTCTAAACAAGGTGGTTGAGAGGGCAGTTGCTCTTCAACTCCAAGCGGTCTTGGATGAAACAGATTGTCTAGACCCATTTCAAACTGGATTCAAGACCAGATACGGAGTCGAGACTACTATAGTCACCTTAGTAGATGATCTCCACTTGAGTACTGATGGGGAAATGTGACTCTGCTGGTGTTTTTAGACCTCTCAGTGGCTTTCAGAACCATCAATTGTGGTATCCTTCTGGAACGCCTGAGGGAATTGGACATCAGGGGCAACGCAATGCAGTGGTTCTGGTCCTATTTCTTCAGTAGATTCCAGATGGTGATGCTTGGGGACAGTTGGTCCTCTAAGAGGGAGATTAAATCTGGTGTTCTCCAGGGTGCCATCCTGTCCCAAATGCTGTTTAACATAAACATGAAACTGCTGGAAGAGATCATCTGGAGGCATGGAGTGGGGTGCTATCAGTACGCTGATGACACCCAACTATACCTCTTCATGCCACAGACTTCAGTGTCAACTAAGGAAGGCGAATCTCCCCTCTGAATGAATGTCTTGAGAAAGTAATGGTCTAGATGAGGAAAAACAGAATGAAGCTGAATCCAGATGAGACGGAGCTGCTCGTTGTTGGAGATCCTAATCCAGATATGGAGGTTTGTCACCTGCGATCCATCTGTGGACGGGGTCACACTTCCCCTAAAGGACTGTGTTTCCAGTTTAGGGGTGCTCCTGGATCCGTTGCTCCAGACGTTGGCTCAGATAGATACGATGGCCATGAATGCCTGTTATTAGCTTCAGTTGCTATGCTAACTTCACCCCTTCCTGGAACCTGAAGAGCTGAAAACTATAATGCACACACTGGTGATATCCCCCAACCCTGAAGCCAGGCCATCAATAACAGAGCAATACACAGATTAACATGGGAATCACTTCTCCTTACCCAGGATCACACAGAGTGTGTGTGTGTATACATATATATATATACCCATTCTCTTCCAGGTCAGCATTCTCTAAAGATGGCAGCCACAGATATCAGCGAAACGTCAGGAATAAACTCTTCTAGAACATGGCCACAGAGCCCAAAAAAGTACTCCTGGTTTGATATTTTTTTTTTTTTTTTTTTTAGCCAGACTCAAAATAGACCCATTGAAGAGCTTCTCTTCGATACCTGAACCTCTCAACTTGTGCATAGGGAAGATATTACACATTATACTATTTCTAGATGAAATGAGATTCAACCATAACAGGTGGAACTGACTGGATAGAAGTCAAATCGGGGAAAATGTTTATAATGGAGTCTCAAAAATGTAATAATAACAATTTATTAAGCTTTCCACTGCTATTTATAATTTTCCTGGAGGTACTGTTAAACAAAATAAGAGAAGATTAATCAATTGAAGGATTTAAACTGAAGGGGGAAGAGTATAAATTAGGTGCGTATGCAGACGATTTGGTCCTGACTATTTCAAATTCAGAAGAGAGCATTGAACATATTTTAAAAATATTAAAGAAATTTGGAAAAGTAGCGGGTTATCGTGTAAATATAGAAAAAACAAGCATTTTGACGATGAATCTGAATAAAAAAGAAAGGAAGTCCCTACAAGAAAAATCAGGTTTCAATATAGTTAAATCAGTAAAATATTTAGGGGTAATATTAATATCAAAAATATAGAATTATTTAAGGACAACTATGAAACGATGTGGAAAGGAATCAAATTAGATTTGGAAAAATGGTCTAAATTACATATTTCGTGGATGGGTAAGATAGCAATAATTAAGATGGCGGTGCTTCCCAAATGTTTATTTTTATTTCAAACTCTCCCAATAATTGGCAATGACTTGATTTTTAAGAAATGGGAAAAAGAAATTTCTAAATTTATTTGGGATAGGAAAAAAGCAAGAATAAAAACAAAAGTACTACAAGACTCAGTGGTGGGAGAGGCTGGCAGTTGGCTTGGAGCCTGAATAGGGTTCTAGAAGGCTGGTGGGTTTGACTGTTGGCTGCTTAGAAAGAAGAAGGGCTCCTTCTGGGTTTCCTTAGCAGGAAAGGGAAGGTGAGGGCCCCCAAATTTGGTTCCTATGTGAGAATGATGACTGAAGGGGGAACAGCCCCCATTTTGGAGTCAGTGATGGTTCTTCTTTGGGGAGCTAGCCTTGGGGCCTGGAAGCAAAGAAGGCCTCCTCCTCCTCCTCCTCTTTCCTCCCAAAAAAGGCAGTAAGGCTCCTAGGGCTGCCAGGCCTCCTTTCCCCCCTTGGGAGTCTCCATGGGGCCATGAGATTTCAGAGGGGGGATTAAAGGGAGGGTCTGCGTGTGTTTACGTCTGAATATACATTTGCTTCTTTTCAGGAAAATGAAGGCTAGCTCTGGTGTTGAATCTCTTTGCAGACTCCTCACTGAAGGCTGAAACCTGGAGGAAGGGGCTCTGACTCTGTTTCCTTCATTGCATACAGTTGGTTCTCTTTCAACTGGAATGGACATCCTATAGCCCACTAGATACTGACAGACTACAGCTCTCATCAGCTGGGAATTGTAGTACCCTGACACCTGAATTCCCATCCCTAGTTTAGGACTAAGCCTTGTGCGTAATCCCAGCTAGAGGGGTTTTGTTTTTCTGTTGAAGAAAGAAGGAACACAAGACCCTTTTCCTGTTCCTCTGTTCTGTTCAGTTGGTTTCAGTCTAGAGCAGGACCGCTCAACATGGCAATCGGAAAGGGCCACAATTTTAAAGGCTGAACTTATTTGGGCCGCAGATAGGTTTTTAATGGCTCGCTTTCCAACTTTTCACTTGAAGGCGAGTGTTGACCCTTCCTCTACCGCCAGCGTCCAGCTCCTTTCCAGGAGAAAGCTGGAAAGCCTTGAGGGGCAAGCATTGAGGTCTATAGTGTAAATGCAGACTGAAAGGAAGAAGTTGGAAGCATGAGCTTTTGTAGATTTGGGCTTACTTCCTCAGATGCAAGAACTTTAAGTTAGTCTCAGAGGTCCTATAAGGTGGGCAGAGGTGCCTTCGGCAGTGTCTCCCCCCAGCCTTCAGAGCCCCACATAGCTGCTGCCTGGTGGGACTCCAAAGGCACCGCTGCTTCCCACCCCCAGGTGTTCAGAGTAAAGGAGAGGGAAAAGGAATAGAGGGAAGTGCCCCACTACTCCAACTTTATGCTACTTTCCTGTGGGGCCAGCCAGTGTGGCACAGTGATTTGAGCATTGGACTAGGACTCTGGAGACCAGGGTTGAATTCCCTGGCATAAGTCCCCCCCACCCCCAGGACTCAGGAGGCAGTGTGCATGTGGGGGGAGTGGGGGGAGGGGGCTCAGAGTCCCATGGGGCAGAAGCCCCAGGGACTCAGGAGGGAGTCGGAGGAACCTTCAGAGCCCCATGGGAGCCTGAAGGCTTGGGGGCAGGGCCTGAGGAGGAGGAGGAGGAGGAGGAAGAGGAGGAGCAGGAGTATGAGGCAGGCAGAGGGAGGGAGTGAGGGTGGGAAGAAAATGGCTACTGCAGTCAGTTTTGCAAGGGTTATGGGGCTTGGAGCAGGTCTGCACAACATGCAGCCTTGACCATAGCCACCAACATCCTCCAAATCTTTGCAGGCCACCTGAAAGCCTTTGGTGGACCTTATGCGGCCCGTGGGCCATATGTTTTGCAGGCCTGCTCTAGAGCAACCCTAAGAACGAGGGACCTCCAAAATGCCTTGCTTTTCACTGGCTGAACAAGGTCTTGCAAGCTCAACATTTTGGCTTTGTTGATTCAGTCCACCTGAAGTGCACTCTTTCTCTTTTCCTGCTGCCTCCCACCTTTCAGACCATCATCTTTCTTTCAATGAGTCATATCATGTCGTAGGGCAGTTAAACCAGTCCCAAACTAGGTTATTTCTGCAGTGTCTTTTGGACCTCTTTTAGTCTTTGAGTTTTCATAAGGCTCTGTAATTTAGAAGAGACTAATAATTATAAACATATTAATAATAATGAATAGAAATAAAAATAGAATGAAATAACAATTAATAAAAATGGAATAAAAACATAAAAAGTAGACATTAAAATAGAATTAAAACCGAATTAAACAAACTCAGCTCCCTCTCTGGAAAGTGTAAGCAAAGAGGCCTGGAAAGGGCATTAAATGGGAAGAAGGGGGAAGGGGTAAATGTTGAGGGGGTCTCTTTTCCCTATAGAGACCCATTGCTCCTTTTCCTGGTCTCTGGAGGAGTCTGCTGGGGGGAGGGAGAGCATGGAATTCTGGGAGTGGGATTTTAGAGCTATGCCTAAAGTCCGATACACTCGATTTATTTGGTCTTCTAGGGAAGGTTGAGGCTTGATTTGTTCTGAGAGCCATTGAATTATAATTTTGGTGCTTCATGGAAGACTGCATAAATGTTGCACATGTAAAACACCTCCATTTGTACTTTCTGCAGGTGTGCAAAGAACCAAGATGCCCTCCAAAGGAATGAAGAGAGGAGAAACTACCCTCAGTTCCTCCTTTGTGGAAGAAATTGGAGGAAAGAAGGCCTGGGACAGTTAACGTCCAGCCCTTCTTTGTTATAGTGAAGCCGTTGGGAATCTGACAGACTGGGATGCAATGGGGGTCAGTTATGTACAATCCTCTGTCTTTCAGAGATTAGTTGATCCGTGGTTCCTGCCATCTTGCCCTTGCTTCCCCTACCAGCCAATCAGGGCCAGGGATGGTGGGAGGGACTTGGATTCCAGCCAATCAGGGCCAGGGATGGTGGGAGGGACTGGGATTCCAGCCAATCAGGACCAGGGATGAAGGGAGGGACTGGGATTCCAGCCAATGATGGCCCCTCAGAGTGTCCTCAGCAGGACTTCTTCTGTTCCTGCCTTTGTCCTTCTGTGGAAAATTGATTAAGGGAGAAAAAGATGACAAATGCAATGAACTATAAGAAGGGCCGACTGTACCTTAAATGCAAGGGCATACTAAAATAGTGTCCCTTAAATAAAATAAAATTAAAAGAGTTACTTTTTGGAACTGATAAATTTTGAAAATATTCTCAAGGTCTGGATGCTTCAATCCATGGACAAACATCCGTGGAAATTAGCTGGGAAACAAAGCAGTCCCAGATTGCAAGCAGACCTCTAGAGATTCCCTTTGGCATCCCAGGGAGCCTCCACAGCTGGTCCAGAAACAGTCTAATTTTATGTTATCTAAGCAGAAAGGCAGACTAGTCCATCTTCTGGGATTAAGCTGGAGCCACGTCTAGCCAGCAAGAAAGGTCTGAAAGAGAAACAGCATGGTGCCATGGACTGAGGGCTGGACTAGGACTGGGAGACCAGGATTTGAATCCTCACTCAGCCTTGGAAATCCATGGGTGAGCTTGCATATATCACACTCTCTCAGCCTCAAAGGAAGGCTCTTCTGAATAAATATGGACATTAAAGAGACCCCTATGACTAAGTATTATACAGTGGTTTGAGTATTGGCCTAGTACTCTGAGAAACCAAAGTTTAAATCCCCACTCGGCCATAGAAACTCACTGGCTGCCCTTGGGCAAGTTACACTTTCTCAGAAGAGGGCAAAGGTAGCAAGGTTTTTACCAGAGGACCTCAATGTGTGGGGCGGATTGTATGGGAGAAGGCGATCCCGTAAGTAAGGTTATAACCAAGATCTTGTACTGTGTCCTGAAATTAATAGGCAGCCAATTAAGAGATTTTAATATAGGTGTGATATGGTCACCTCTAGATCTTCCAGTGACCTCTCTGGCAGCCATATTTTGGATTAGTTGAATTTTCCAGACTTGGTACAAGGGTAGCTTAGGTAGAGCGCATTACAGAAGTCAAGATGTGAGGTTACCAGAGCATGCATTATAGTTTTCGGGTCTACAGGTTCCAGGAAGGGGCGCAGTTGGCATATCAACCAAAGCTGATAACAGGTACTCTTGGCCATTGAATCTATCTGACTTGACATCTGGAGCAACGGATTCAGGAGCAACCCCAAACTGCAAACACAGACCTTTAGGGGAAGTGTGACCCCATCCAGGAACGGTTGACAAACCTCCATACCTGGATTAGGATCTCCATCAAGTACCTCTGTCTTATCTGGATTCAGTTTTAATCTGTTTCTCCTCATCCCGCACATTACTGCCCCAAGACATTCATTCAGAGGGGAGATGCCTTCCTTAGTTGATGCGGAGATCATGGGCATGAAGAGATATAGTTGGGTGTCATCAGCGTACTGATAGCACTCCACTCCATGTCTCCAGATGATCTCTCCCAGCAGTTTAATGTAGATGTTAAACAGTAATAGTGACAGGATGATGCCCTGAGGAACACCAAATTTAAACTCCCTTTTAAAGGAACAACTGTCCCCAACCATCTCTGTCTGGAATCTGCTTGAGAGATAGGACCGGACCCACTGCAATGCATTGCCCCTGATCCCCAATTCCCTCAGGCTTTCCAGAACGATACCATGGTCGATGGTATTGAAAGCCACTGAGAGATCCAAAAGCTTCAACAGGATCACACTTCATCTGTCGGTGTTCAAGCAAAGATCATCTACTAAGGCGACTATAGCATTCTCGGCTCCATATCCCGTCTTGAAGCCAGTTTGAAATGGGTTTAGATAATCTGGTTCTTCCAAGAATGCTTGGAGTTGAAAAGCAACTTCCTTCTCAATCACCTTGCTTAGAAATGGAAGATGGATCTGTAAATGTTCATGTCCAAGGGATCTAGGGAGGGCTTTTTCAGAAGACACTGAACCACCGCTTCTTTTAAGCAAGATGGAAAATAGCCCTCCCTAAGAGATGCATCTATGATACATCTCAGGTGAGTCCTAAGTGCATCTCCTCCTTGGAGGACTAGCCATGAAGGGCAAGGGTTGAGAGGGCAAGTTGTCTTCTTCACATTTCCAAGGAGATTGTCCACGTCCTGAGTACGCCCAGATTTAAATTAATCCAGTATGATCTTATTCACGGAGTTAGTGGACACCTCACCTATAGCCTCTGGAAGAAGGGAAGGAATACACCCTTCCTTCCTTCCTTCCTTTCGGAATGGAGCCCAAGCTGCAGAGCTAGACTCAGGAGAGAAAGGCTATGAAGACTCTGCTTTGTACATATAGCTCTTTCTCTCTGAGTGTGTGTGTGTGTTTGCCTCTGCTGTTCTTATGGCTGGTAATGGAGCTAAGGGCTTAGGAGAGAAGAAAGTGTCAGTGTTGTGCAAATGCAGAACTTTTTTGCATCAAAGAGTCCAGTGTGTTGAAATAGCAAAGAACTTTATTGAGAACACATAGAAGGAATTCAGTATTTAAGCCAGAACTGCCATCCCCAAGCCAAACTATACATTAAAACCCAAAACCTAAAACACCACCCTCTTCCCAACTTAGCCCCCACCTTCAATTCCTACAGTCTATGCCCCACAGGTAACAAGACCCTCTTTGCCACCCCCAGAAACTAACCCCCTTCCTGTTAATATCATTCCCATAACTATTCGAGCCATCTGCAACAAATCCCACCCCTCTATTTCGCTAACCTATACTACAATCTCCAGTCAAATTTATATACTAAGATCTATACTAACAGCAATGAAAACCTAAACTTAACAAAATATAACTTTAAAACATAAACAGACTTATCCACAGACAAACCACAGACATATGGATAGACAACCCTTACAAACAAAACCATAAGGGCTTTTTCACTGCTGGATTGAAAATATATTTTCTATATTAATTCTTGAAAAAATAATGTTAGTTCACTTCTGGGATTTGTGTGGCTTCTCTACTGTGTAGCCTCTCTGATGTATCACTAGGTATGACTTCGATGAAAAACACTTTCCACAATGCTGGCATTTGTATGGCTTCTCTCCTGTGTGGACTTTCTGATGTGTCACTAGGTTTGACTTCTGAGCAAAACACTGTCCACAATGCTGGCATTTGTAGGGCTTTGCTCCTGTGTGGACTCTCTGATGTGTCACTAGGTATGACTTCAAAGAAAAACATTTCCCACAATGCTGGCATTTGTATGGTTTCTCTCCTGTGTGGACTCTCTGATGTCTTACTAAGTCTCCCTTCAAAGAAAAACATTTCCCACAATGCTGGCATTTGTATGGCTTCTCTCCTGTGTGGACTCTCTGGTGTGTTAGTAGGGTTGACTGCTGAGAAAAACAGTTCTCACAATGCTGGCACTTGTATGGCTTCTCTCCTGTGTGAGAACTCCGATGTATCACTAGGTATGACTTTGAAGAAAAACATTTCCCACAATGTTGGCATTTGTATGGCTTTGCTCCTGTGTGGACTCTCTGATGTGTCACTAGGATTGACTTCCGAGAAAAACACTGTCCACAATGCTGGCATTTGTATGGCTTCTCTCCAGTGTGGACTCTCTGATGTGTCACTAGGACTGACTTCGAAGAAAAACATTTAACACAATGTTGGCATTTGTATGGCTTTGCTCCTGTGTGGACTCTCTGATGTGTCACTAGGCTTGGCTTCTGAGAAAAACATTTCCCACAATGCTCGCATTTGTATGGCTTCTCTCCTGTGTGGACTCTCTGATGTTTCACTAGGATTGACTTCCGAGAAAAACAGTTCCCACAATGCTGGCATTTGAATGGCTTCTCTCCTGTGTGGACTCTCTGATGTTTCACTAGGATTGACTTCCGAGAAAAACAGTTACCACAATGCTGGCATTTGAATGGCTTCTCTCCTGTGTGGACTCTCTGATGTTTCACTAGGATTGACTTCTGAGAAAAACAGTTCCCACAATGCTGGCATTTGTATGGCTTCTCTCCTGTGTGGACTCTCTGATGCTTGACAAGGACGGACTTGTAGGCATATCTTTTTCCACAATGCTGACATTTTTGTGACTTCTTTCTTGTGTGGACTCTCTCATGACTGACAAGTTCTTCTGTAAACAAGGACAATGACAGACAAGACTGAAATTCAGCGTTAAGAGAGGAAGGTGTTACCCCAAGATTTAGCCCTACGTTCACCCCTCCCTATTTCAGGTTAAATTAATAAAGTTGGTGTGAGTGACCTGAGCATGACACTGTTCTGGATGCTCCCAAATCCATATAACGATTGTATCCTTACTCATAGGAGCTAGCAAAGAAGAGATTGTAGGGGAACTTTCATGAGGAAATCAGTGGAAGCAGATAATCAGGCAGTTGAAAAATATTCCAATAAATATGTCTAAAAATACTTTGATTGAAAAGTGGCATCATTTCCTGTGAGACTGCCATAGAGTGTTAAGTCAGAGCACATGGCATGATGTAAGCTAACTGCAGAGGATGCTTAATGATGTGTTATACTAGGAGATGACTCACAACCAATACAATATACAGCTAAAAAGGCCAATGTCATTCTAGGTTGCATCAATACAAGTAAAGTTTCTAGATCAAGGGATGTAATAGTGCTACTCTATTCTGCTTTAGTCAGAATAATCCTGTGTCCAGTTCAGGGCCCCACAATTTAAAAAGGATGTTGTCAAGTTGGAACATGCCCAGAGGAAGGCAGCCAAAGTGGTGAAGGATCTTGAAACCATCAAGCCCTTTGAGGAGCGACAGTAAGAGCTCTTTGACAGTGCAACTCCCTTAGTTTCGTGGAGTCCTTTTCCTTGGAGGTCTTTAAACAGAGTCTGGATGGTGTTTGGAAATGTATTCCTGCATGGCAGAAGGGGGTTGAACTGCATGGCCCTTGTGGTCTATTCCAACTCTATGATTCTATAAGTGGAATCATAGCACCATGATAATTTAGCACAAAAAGGACCTCAGTCTCATAGAAAGGACAATGGATTCAGGTTCCTTACCCACAGAAGCCACATTGTCATAATTCTCCATCATTACACAATTGTACATAAGTCTCTGCTTCTTTGTCAACAGATTCCATTCGTCTTTGGTGAAATAGACCGCCACATCTGCAAAGGTCACCTGCAACAGAAAACAGCCTTCGTCCAGAGAGTGACTAAGGAAAAGGGGAGGAAATCACATGGTGCATCCAAATATTATTTCATCATTTCAGAATTCAGTGCAGGAAATAAACTTTAAATTATGTTAGCAAGCAAAAACCTGCTGTCTTTAAATCTAGTTTGTCTCGAATCCTTTCAATATAATATACTTAGGGAGCTGGACATGTTTAGCCTGGAGAATGCAAGGTTAAGAGGTGATAGGATAGCCCTGTTTAAATACTTGAAGGGATGTCATATTGAGGAGGGAACAAGCTTGTTTTCTGCTGTTGTAGAAAACAGGATCGGGAACAATGGATGCAAGCTCCAGGAAAAGAGATTCCACCTGAACTTTAGGAGGAACATCCTGACAGTAAGGGCTGTTTGACAGTGGAACACTCTCCTTCCTCAGAATGAAGTGGCGTCTCCTTCCTTGGAGGTCTTTAAAATGAGGCTGGATGGCCATCTGACGTTTATGATTGAGAGTTCCTGCATGGCAGAATGGGGTTGGACTGTATGGCCCTTGTGGTCTCTTCCAACTCTATGATTCTAATATCATAAACAATATAATTTAGGCCATTGCTGGGATATTGAAGATGTATTAGGATACTCACTATCCCAACATATACAGAACATTTAGCCACCAAAGAATTATAGTGCAATTAGAAATTTCTTGCCACATTTCAGAGGCAAACGTCATTTTTAATAACAGTTTTGGGGAGCACTCTGGGATTGAGGACCACTGGGGCTACCCGATATTTAGATCCAGAGATGTTCCCCCATATCCCCCAACATTGCACAGATGGGAAAAGCAAGACACATGTGGACAAGCAATCCAGAAGGCGGTGAGGATGGCCAAAGTTGTTTATGAGGAAGGTCACAAAATTGGGTAGGGCACAGCAGTTTGCTGTAGCTTCAGCCTCCTGGGAAGGGCAATATCCTGCCTCCTTCTTTCCTCTCTTCTCCCCACTTTTGAGTTGATGGGGTGCAAACTGAATGGCACTCAGAAACTGAAGTGAGCTGAGAAGGGGGAAAATGGGAGGATGAGACAGCAACCGGGACATTTTAAAAAGCCCCTGAAAAAGTGGGGTGACAGAAGGTTAACCAGGACTGTCTCTGCCATATTGGGAGAATATGTTCTTCGCTTGCTTTCATGAACTGGCCCAATAGTGACACAGATGAAAATTAATAGTCAAGAACTTCATCTCACCAAAGAATTCTTATACCTCCGCAGCCTCTTTCTGTTGGAGCCCAACTCCCTCCGCTTGGCCTCTGTGTCGGTCATCAGGTGAACAGAGGTCCTGGTGGCCCTGCACTAGGTCACTTCCAGAAAGAGAGGCCCCAAAGCTGTGTAGAAGGAAGCAGAGATGAAGGTCCTGAGAAAAGGAAGCAGGGTTAGGATTAACTTGGCAAGAAACCTTGCAGCACTCAAAGACACAGAGAATAGCATCCTGCTGGTGACATACGCAGGTGACACATGCCTCCTTTGGGCTGATGCAGAGGTGGGCATCTCCTTGCTCCGTCTGCACCAAACAAAGCCCCCTGGACCTAGCATACATTCACTGCAGGTCCCCTACACAACAGATACTCCATGCCTTTTTAGTGTGGTGGGGGATTAGAGGATGGGGAATTGGAGAGGGCCCTGGTTATGTCCCCGTAGCTAGATGTGAAATGAGGGCATCACAAATAAACAAACAAATAAATAACCTGCTGAAACCTCCAGAGTTCCCCAGTGCTTTTCCCCATCATCAGCCCCTTTCCCAAGAAGGCTGCATCTGCACGATAGAAATAAGTCACTTTGAAACTGCTTTAACCACTCAGTGCTATGGAATCTTGGGATTCTACCTTTGGGACACTTAGCCTTCTCTGCCAGAGAGCTCTCATGCCACAACAAACTAAAATTCCCAGGATTCCACAGGACAGAGCCAGGAGAGATAAAGTGGTTTCGAACCAGATTATTTCTGTAGAGCAGATACAGCCTAAATCGGTTGTAAAAGGATAGAAGCACCCAAGTCTTGTTTTTACCCTCCAAATAATGGTTTTCCTTTTAAAAAATAAGTAGTTTGTTTTTAGTCTGTAATCCTTATTTTTGTTGTTCTTGTTTGTTTCTATTTTTATTTGGTCATTTGAGATGGCTTCTTTCTTGAGTGAAAATCTCTTAATAAGAAACTGAGGAGACTTTTAAAACCTCCCAAAGGAGCTACTTTTGGCCTTTTTGGGGGGACAAGCCTCCTCTTAGAAGCCAAAGCCTAATGTTTGTGAAGAAGAAGAATTAGGCTTGTATTAAAACTATCTTCCCCATTTCTGGTCCCTTTTAAACCCCATGTTCCCCAGAAGGAGCAGAGCTGTGTAATATAAAAACCCTCTCAGAAAATAGACACAAAAGACACATTGGCGGGGTACAGACCGCCGCTTTGCAGCGGTCTGGCGCCGCCGCCAGAAGGTCCGCGGGGGAGCCGGAGCCTTCAAACGGCCCGACTCCCGCGCGGACCGAAAAAAGAAGCTCCAAAATGGAGCTTCTTTTTGCGTCGCATTTGCGACGTAGCGAGGCGCCAGGGGCGCGCTCGCTACGTCAGCAGCGGCGTGACGCGTCTGGACGCTGTGCGTCCGATGCGTAAAGATGGCGGCGCCCATGTAGAAGGGGCGCCGCCATCTTGTACGGACGGAGTCCGTACTTAGCCATGGGGCGTCTAAAAGAGACGCCCCTTTTTTAAAATGGGACGTCCGGAGGACGTCCCAAATGGCGGTGCGGAAAGCACCATTATTTTTCAATATTTTCAAGCCTTGAATGGTTCAATCCACAGGTAAAGAAATCTGTAGATACAGAGGGCTATCGTCGTCATCATCATCATCATCATCATGAAAAAGTAGAGGGTCTTCTTTATCAAATTTGTACCAGGGGGGCGACTAAAATGGTGAAGCGTCTGGAAACCAAGACCTTTGGCTTAACAAGGCTACAGGCCTCTTCCCCCACAAAAAACTCTAATGCACCCCTGAACGGAGCTCCTCCCTCTCACTTCTTCTTTTTGTGGAGAGCCCCTTCTCCCCCCCCCCCCATGTCCCTCTCTCTTCTCCTCACAACCACAATCACAACAACAACCCTGTGAGGTTGTTCTGCCAGGCAACAGAGACCAGTCCCTCCATGATCTCCTTCTGGGTCAGAGGAGGGGGATGGAGGGAAGGCCTTGGCAGCCATTGCTTTGTGGGGGGGGGGGGAGGGGGGAGGCAATTGCCTTCATGCCATAGACCAATACCTCCCCCAAAAGAGAGTATTCATTGAGGCCTTTCCTCCTTCTCCCCATGGCCACCTTTCCCTCCTCCTTCTAGGCCTGACCCCCACAATCACCTTTCCTCTCCTGGCAATGGGAAATGGGGGCTCTAAGACTTTTCCTGCCCCCCTCTGAGAAGCAGCTCCCCTACACAACAGATACTCCATGCCTTCTTAGAGTGGTGGGGGATTAGGGGATGGGGAATTGGAGAGGACCCTGGTTATGTCCCTATAGCTGG